>JZLH01S0603078.1:53380-71728 GCA_001188425.1 Eucidaris tribuloides | reverse complement strand
GCTTTTTCATTTCTGGTGATAAAATAAATAATAAACACAACGTAGTTTCACTGCATGTAAAATGAGAAATATCATATAACGTAGTCGTGACTTTCCTTGAATTAATAGGATCGAATCGTTAAAAATTTCGATTATAGTATATATATAAATATAAATATATATAGTGGATTGTTTACGGAGTGGAACCCAAAAAGTGTTAATGTGATTTAGAAGATGAATCCCATAAAACTGAGTGGTTGTAATATTTGAAAAAAAGAGGAGAATGTCGCGTTTGGTGGGTTTGATGCTGGTAACATCACGATTTGTGCAAACTCATTTACATAATGCTGTAGTCGTACTAATATGTTAATTGAATAGAAGTCTTTGGCATGCAAAGACTACCTTCAGTCTTAATGTGGCAAGAATGGCTCTGAAAAAAATATAAAATAGTAAATATGTCGTTAAAGTATGACAGCGTCTCCACCTAAATACGAAACGAAACGAATACATTTAAGAAACACAGACACAATGTATATTGGTATAGTAAAATGAGAGACTTTAGCATGTACATTAATTTTACACAAAGACTGCCGCGAATCTTTAGTGTGCCTAGGATGGATATGTGTTAACCAGATTGGAGATATAGCACGAGTTAACTCGTGTAGGGGTCTATGGAAAATGCGTGTTACAGTGATATCGAATCGTCACCAACGGGTTATATATCAGACAGTGAATCTGTGTTCAAAACTATAGAGTATATGACAGTTTTTCCTTCCCCTAAATACAAATCGAACCGAAAATTTAAGAAGCATTAGAATATTTACGCCCCAGCGCTTGGCGCCACAGTTGTCAGGATTGGCAATACGCACCTCGGACTAAAGTTCACTAACATTAGGCTTACATTATTTATCTCTGTATCACCACGACACGACAATGGCAGCATTTGCCACACAAAACTGATGAACCAGGGGCGGTGCCACAAGGAGAGGGGGACATAGGGGTGGCCGCCACTTGAAAAATACAGAAAATCATGGGTTTTCGCGGTGTAGTTCATGAATGTTAGGTCTTTTGGACATTTCTACCCCTATTTGTTTAAGGCTAGATTTTACGATTGCGCAGCCCCCGTGATGAACCCACTGTTGTTAAACTGCGATTTTCTGTGGATTTGGTATTAGATGACCTCTGGTAACATTTTTTACCTCGACGTGACATGAAAAACCTATGCCGACTATCGTAAAAATCCAACTTTCTGGATTAATTTCACTTCCGGTGACCTCTGGTGACAGATGATTGACCGTAAAATACTTCACATACACTGGTGATCATTCTCATTAACCTTCTTGAAAATCAGATATTCTATCTCACAGTAGTAAAGAAAGCATGGATTTCAATCTATTATGTAAATTATTCGTAGGAGGGCCTTACTATAATCTCCCAATATGAATAGAGTTAGTTAAGCCTGAATGGGCCTTTCCGTACATGTAGTTACAATTTTGCGCATGTGCAGATAAAAATCACCAGGATCGAGTTGTGCAAACCCCTAATTTGATTAAAGATAAACGGGAGTACAGGCGGAAGTGGAAAATCTTTCATCAGACTTCCAATTTCGTTGGTTTCCATGTGAAAGCATATCACATTTACATTATAACAAAGAAATAGTTCACTTCAAATGTCATAAAAAATCGAAGGATTGGCAGTTAAAAGAGGTAAATTTCCCACCACTCTCCCCTTGTGGCGCAATGTGAACAATTAACATTGTCCCACATATTGATGTATGTGTTAGCACCTTGTCAGCATGATGATTGTGTAGAAGCAAAAATAAAATAAAAACAAATAAAACATGTGATCTGTTGTTTTCAACTACTCTCTTCTGTACTAGAGTGACATTTTCAAAATACCATCTGTTCGTAGATGTTTTGAAAACAGTTGATATACCAATTTTGTTGTTTGATAAGTACTCATGATAATCTTTAACACTAGAGAGGTCTGCATGTAAGTTGTTTTACAAAATATTCATGTGTGCACCAGTTAGACATCGAAAGTGTATGTATTCTTAAAGCAAAAACTTATCAAAAGCCATTGATTCAGCCCTCCATCACTTGCTCTCGAATGCCCCACTTGAAGGCATCGCATAACAAAATGTAAGCTACATGATTCCCCAAGCTACTATTGTCTTTGATAAGGTCTAAAAATGAAACCCTGGAAGAATGAAAGTTCAAAGTGATCATTGAGTGCTTAAAAATGTAAAAAAATTCTTGAAAGACCATTCCAGTTTTTCCCATATACTGCTGTGTCGCAGAATTTTCATCGGCCAAGAATGATTCATGTGCCCATTTTTATCTGTACATGTTATACAAGTGACATAACGTCTGTTGTCTTATAGGGCGTTTATTTGTGCATTCCAACACTGTCAGATATGTGAGATAGCAAAGATTGACAATATTTTAACTGGTCTTCCACAATGTAATATAGTGTCTTTAAGCCGTATCTCGCTCTTTAAATAGCATGGGCTTATTCGGGACATCTAAAGTTTGCGAATGGCATGGCTTATTCCCTCCGAAATCTAATTTGTTACGAAACAGGGAGACGGATAGCTGGCCACTTTTTAAACATGTGGTGGTGTGAACAGTGTCGAGTCCGGACTCAAGTCCAATTTGTAGTGGATTCGGACTTGGACTCAGGGTCGAGTGCCAAGGTAAGATAATTAGCAAGGTCTTATTCAACTGTCGACTCGGAGTCGTTCTCGGAACTTGTGGACTTGACTCCAACACTGGGTGTGAGGCATGTTCCTGAGAGATGAGATTTGTCGCCATATTTGCAACAACAAAAATACCCAGATGTAATAAGATGCTAAAGAGAAAAAGGCCTCCCGTTGTCATCGAATTTTATCGAAGGATACGCATGAAATAAACGACCCCCCCCCATTTTAACACGTTGTGATATAAAGATGGTCCCAGAATCAAACCTACATGTAAATGACTTTGAGTAAGTAAGTCTATAAACTAAAGTGACTTGCGTCAAATATATGATATAACATGTGATAATAAAAAAAAAATCGTACCCTGGGATTCGAGCAAACAGCGTTGACCATGTAACCATTTGCACGAGGACGTTCTGACAAGCTTGGGGATGGTTTGTATCAGCTTACCGTCTGGTGCTGCTTTTATCTTGCATTTAGTGAGCATCGGTAGTGTGTAATTGAGATTATACTCGTCCCGACATATTCCGGCCGTTAAATCGACATTCAAAGCGAAGACTGTAAAATAATATACATGTAAATGTATTTAGCTTCAAAAAAGTATGATACATTTCCACTACTATTACTACTACTACTACTACTACTATTACTACTACTACTACTACTACTACTACTACTACTACTATTCTACTACACTAACATTACTACTGCTACCTATATTACCTACATTACTATTACTAGTAATAATATGATTATACTACATGTATTATGTCACTACAATTACTGTTTTTTAATACTAGTGGTACTACTTCTGCTGCTACTACTGCTACTACTACTACTCCTATCACCACCACTACTACAACTACTACTACAATTACTACTACTACTACTACTACTACTACTACTACTACTACTACTACTTTACTTATACTACTGCTGCTGCTGCTGCTGCCGTTGCTAACGATACTACTGTTATCTGTGTTGTTAATATGTATTCAAAATTTTAATTGGATTGTGTGTTTTTCTTTTTTGTTTGGGCTAGTATTTCTCTTGAAAGTGATCGTAAAATAATCCAACCTGCGACGCAGCTTGCCAGCACTTTGGGAGATTTGGTAATAAGCTCAATCTAAAAACTGAAGTTATAGGCGTACTCTTGTTCATAGAACATGTGTAAATCAAATCTATTACGTTCAATGGTATTTTATCATGGAAATATGGCTATACCTAATCCTTGTGGCGTCCCATAAACAGCAAATATAGATTATATCTCACACTCACAGCATACCCTTTTACCGTAAATAAATTTGTATTCTGAGACATTTAAACCAAATTAGACACTCTTTGTGCAACTCAATCGAACACACAGAAAAAAAAACCTATATGGCGCTTTATAACAAGAGTGGTATCTTGTCAAAATCATTTTATGTTTATGTAAAATTGATTCACACCATTTTTGGAATTCAATTAATGTCAATAATTTGTATGTTTAATTATAAAAAAAAGTTCGCAACTAAGTTGTGAATCTGATACGATGTTTTGAAATAAACATATCACTAGACAAAAATATGTGACATTTAGAGGACACATCACAGACAAATAGATATGAAGCTTTCACAGAACAGTTTTCACCAATTCACAAAACAGACTTGTGCCATAGCATTGGTTTGTGTTTCAGACGGATTGTTTGATAACCGTAAAGACAAAGTAATGCATAATTACCCAATGCCATGAAAACGATCACAAACACGTTGTTTCGTACGATGTATATCTCACTTGCATTCTGGAAGGAAAAATGTAAGGATGAATATAGATAAAATACTCCCGGGATAAATTAAGTGAGAATAGATTGGCGTTGGCCTTTAAATTGCGTGCATACTATACCAACCGTTTATTGGTCGATGTTGTATATATTCCTAGCAAATTTAAATAACCAAATTGTTATTCTCACTCGCATGTCTTCCAGAAAAGGTTCACCCTGACAAAAAGTTGGTTGTAATAAAAGCAGAACAATGAGAGACACATATTAATGAAAGTTTGGCGAAAAACCACCAAAGAATAACAGAGTTATGAAGTTTCAAAGTTTTAAATTTGTGATGCGAGCAGCTCGCATATGTATTGTAATATATAATTCCATTAAATTGCTTTTTTCATAGTCATGATAATTGAATGGTTTCTTTTTAATAGTTGCATGTATGAAATAATGTTAATGATAATATATTGAATGCACAGATAAAATCATTTTCAAATTTCTGAGAAAACGACACTTTTATGGAATTTATATCACATGAATTATGGGGAGCTGCTCGCATGTGACCTCACAAATTTAAAACTTTGAAACTTCATAACTCTGTTATTCTTTGGTGGTTTTTCTCCAAACTTTTATTTATATGTTTCTCTCATTGTTCTGCTTTTATTACAACCAACTTTTTGTCAGGGTGAACATTGCCTTTAAATACGGAACCAGGCGCGCGCGGTTCTAGAGCGGAAACTCCAGGAAGCGTGGGAGTGGGGACTACTGGGGTTTTCCACGGCCAATTCCTAGGTCCAACATTTTTCTCAGTCATCCCAGCCGCCAAAAAGTTGCTCGGCGGGAGGGAGGGGTACGGACGAAAATTTTTACAGTTCAAATTCGATGTCAAATTTTTTCAAGGTCAGTCCAGCCGCCGAAAAGCTGCTCAGCGGAAGGGGGGGGGGGCTTGGTGGGGAAAAATTTCATGTACAAATTTCAAACACATGCCAACGGGAAATATATATTAAAATGTTCATTGTAAAACATTTTTCGTCCGATTTGGGTTGAGTAGGCTTAAACTCCCAAAGCTCCCCCTCCCCCCCCCCCCCGGTGGAACCGCTCTTGCACGGAACTTTATCTGGTAACTTTTTATAAATGCTTTGATTGCCTTCTTGTCAAATTTATCTCTCTTGCAACACTCTAAGATAGATTAACAACTGCCATGGAAATGTGATATCAATCAAATCATAATTCAGTTAATAACAAGGGCGCCGCAAGCGGGGGGGGGGGGGGGCGAGAGGGGACACTGACCCTTACTCACGTACTTTTGAAACAATATGCCACTACGGGTATGCCGATATGGTCGCCTTTGTTTTACTGCGTGAGAATGTGCTAGAAAGTTGTATACGTGTATACCATGGACCGGTGTCATGCATATACAGATTTCTTTTTTTAAAGGAACATTACATGTTTTTCTTTTGTCCCGTAATGTTTTCCTCTCTGTTGAGCCGAATAACTTGTAATCATATAAACTTGTTTTACAGAAGTCAGAAAAATAACTGTTTATAGGTCCACAAGTGACTCCTATTTCAGAACACATCCCTCACCCTTCCATAGAAAACGATTTTTGTATAAGTAAAAGGTACACCCCAATATACATTGTCATGGAAAACAATTTGAATGCGTCAAAGTCGACGGCTTTACGCCAGGTGCACTCCTACACTAGCCTTTGAAACAACATTTGCACTCAAGGCTTTATTCTTCGCACCAAGACTGCCACTCGTAGGGGAAAATCCCTACCGTTGCGAATTTTAGCCAACCGTAGGGAGTAGGGAATCCCTACGGGGAAAATGACCTTCCGAAAGGGGAAAGTAGGTATTTTTGACAATTTTCAAAAAAATAGTCTTAAATCCTCAAAGATTTTCTAATAACTCCCATATTATATTCGTCTGTAGACATTATTTAGGTAAATCCATTGTCCAAGTTGGTCACTATATCGTATGATTACGAAAACCGTAACGCGCGCATGCCGCAGTATTAAGGTGTCACAATGTCAACTTTGTCAATTAAAATAAATCTCTTGCATGTACTAAGGATATTTTGTAGGGGAAAACGAACCTTCGTAGGGGAAAAGTGGATTTTTGTAGGGGAAAACATAGCTCCGTAGGGATATATTAGGGCGTAGGGGGAAAGTAGTGCCCGTAGGGGAAAATACGCATGCGGCGTAGGGGAAAATCAAAATTTTGAGTGGTAGCCGTCTTGCATAGAAGGTGTCTGACTAAAATTGTGACGTTTGAACTTTCAAGTCCACTCTCGTATTGCACAAAACACTGGTCCAAGCTTTTCTATTAACATCTGATCTATTTTGACATACGAGGTTTTGTCAATGAGGAAATATGAAGACTCATTTAGCAAATGAGGGCACACGGAGTTTGGGACTTGCAATCTTTGAAATTTAAAAACAATTGTCAGTTACGTTCATCTGAACAAAGGTTGCAAATAGAAATAAATTGTTCCACAAACAGGCACACACATACACCTACCATTGCTGCCTCTTTATGATCTGTATCGACCGAAATATATCTAACGTCGATGATGACACTGATGTAACGATGTAGTTGGTATACTACAACGTCGACATGGACACGCCTTCAGTTTATGAGGTTGCGAAATGACTGTTTCTCCGGTAATATATTGTTTAATCTGCATGTTTAGTTTATAGTCACCATTCAAGCGTTTTACTTGTAGCGCACGACGGGCTCGAGCATTTTGGAAATGGGGAAGGGCAACATCTCTCTGGACGGCGTAGTGTGATAGGATATTCGAATGATAAAAATGATTGTACAGTTACTAAAGAAGAGAATAAGTAGAGGAGGCAGGGGTGGATTTAGCTTTTTGGTAAGGAGATTTAAGAATTGCATAATGTGTCACACTTGCAGCGCAACGCGCTAACGAAAGAAAATAAATAGAGGAGGCAGGGGCGAATCTAACTGTTTGGTAAGGGGGTTAAGAAAAGCATATGTGTCTCACTTGCAGCGTAAAGAGCGAAGAGCGCCGAAAATTTGAACAAAGCATTATGTTTGCGCGTAAATTTGAAGATAGCAAATGTTTGATGGTATTTCTATGTTAAGTTTAATGGTTTTGTAGTGTTTTGCACTTCTTTTTAAATATATTTTGTAATATGCTTTAGTTTTCCTGACATCTAACACAATAAGACCATACAAAATCTTTACTCTTCAGCCCAAGGGGGTTAAACCCCTTAAACCCCGAAGAAGAAGTAAGAAAAAGAAGGGAAGGAGGAGGAGGGAAGAAGAAGAAGAAGAGAGAAGAATAAGAAGAAGAAGAAGAAGAAGAAGAAGAAGGAGAGGAGAAGAAAGAAGAAGGAAGAAGAAGAAGAAGAAGAAGGAGGAGAAGGAGAGGAGGAGGAGGAGGAGTGGAAGACAGGAGGAGGAGAAGGAGGGCGGAGAAGAGGAGGAGAAAGAGGAGAAGGAGAGAGGGGGAGAAGGGGAGGAGAAGGAGGAGGAGAAGGAGGAGGAGAAGGAGGAGGAGAAGAGGGAGGAGAAGGAGGAGAGAAGGAGGAGGAGAAGGAGGAGAGGAGAAGGAGGAGGAGAAGGAGGAGAGGAGGAGCGAGAAGGAGGAGGAGAAGGAGGAGGAGAAGAGAGGGAGAAGGAGGAGAGAGAGGAGGAGGAGGAGGAGGAGAAAGGGAGTGGATGAAGGGGGAGAAGGAGGAGGAGAAGAAAAGAACAAGAACAAGAAGAAGAAGAAGAAGAAGAAGAAGAAGAAGAAGAAGAACCATCTCTTTATGAAAAACGGCCTCCATTTTATCAGTTCATGGTGTCCATGTTTTCCCTGTATTATCTCTACTTCTTATGAACGAAGTTCGATGCACTGTTGGAGGCTAGTTTCACCCCTTCCATTTCTCTTGCATTGTTGTAATGATAACAATGATGAAATCACCACTAAAAGGTGTAAGATCGTTAACGTGTTGATTGTTCCATTCTACGTGACAACCTGTGTCAGTTATAGTATGCAAATAAAGTAATTAAAACGGTATTATACACTATATTCCTATAATAAAACGAGTAATATTCTGTCCAATAAAAGCAAGAAAACAATCAATAATGTTTATCTTACAACAACATATTTGCGTCGCAACTTTTATCGCTCGATTTTTAATTCAAGAACCCCTTGCAGGCTGATGGGCGTATGATTTGTGCTTGCTTATTGTGGTGTGTCGATGTTGATAACAGGATTTTTGCTTCAAGGTTTCTCTCCCCTTCGTCGCGGGGTGATTGCACTCTCTATCTGAATGTTTTAATTTATTTTTGTAGTTGTCGTATGCACTTTTGGGTGTATGATTTGGTTCGCGTGAGATATGTCGTGTTTTGCTGAGTCTGCAAGTCTTATGTGTCTTTCATTTTTCTGTATTTTAAATTTCTAGATATTAATAATGATTTATTACTTTAACAATAATGAATAGATTTTGCTGCAAAGCTTTTTTTATATTATTGATTGTTTGAACTGCTTTTATGACCTGTGTATTTTAGTACACGATTTTAGTATAGAGGACCTGATAGCGAAAAACAGTTTGTAATTAACTAATCTTGTTATCCTGTGTAAATATGTTTTAATAAATACAAAGGAAAATGAATAAACGACGATGATTTACGCATAATTCTTTCAACGTAATATCTCCCATCGAGTAGGCCTACTGTTGTTTCATTTTAAATTTCATTCTGCGGAATATCTACACTTTCACGGTGCACGCTTGTATACCCGTAGAAAGGTATATGATTTTTAAAAAAAATCCAAGGTCAGACTGACGAGGGAAAGGTGTGCGTTGGGGTCACACATGGAAAAGGGTCAGATTCAACCACATTCCAGATCTAACCGAAATGAGGGTCATCTTGATCCGGATGTTGATCAAACTTGACCTGGAATGTGGTTGAGCCCAGCAAGCTTCTGAGTGTGACGCCAATGGACACTTTTCCCCAAGTCAGTCTCACCCGGGACATTTATGTTGAATAAATGATTATATATATAAAACATGGCAACTGGACTTGCGTTTGTATTTTTGACGAGAACGTTTCGCGTCATATCCGGGACGCTTCATCAGCTCCTCTGAAGTATTAGCGGTAAATTAGTGTCGTCAGCTCCACTTCAGAAGAGCTGATGAAGCGTCCCGGTTATATAGGACTCGAAACGTTCTCGTCAAAAATGTAAACGTAAGTCCACTTGCCTTGATTTATATAATTATTTATTGACATTTTACCTGGATGAATCAGAACTTACATCAGTGGATATCGTTGAATGATACTATTACACTCTGTAAGTTCGGTACGATTCTAAACCCTGGAGAAAGTCGTATACAAATTATGATATTCGTTGCATGTAGAACATTAAAGGGAAATCTCGACTCCTAGAGAAAACAAATCATACCAGCATATACAGGAAAGAAATTCAGCTGAGGAGCAAAGATACATGTACACAACATATTCATCAAGAAGGTCAGGCATGTATAGCCACCGTGCCCCCCCCCTCCAAAAATAAATAAATCCCAAGTTTCTGTTGATTTTTTTTTGCTATAAAAATAAAAAACTTTCAGGCAAGAGGTACTTCAAAAGTACCCTCATACCACAAACTTCAAACATTTGTCACAACTTCATTAATTATGATTTCAACTCCATTTAACATATTAACTAGCCATTTCTATTTTTTATGACCTACAAATGACGGTGAATTTATGAACGAAAGACCACCATTTTGCATCTTACCGCTCTCAGATAAGCAAACATTTATCAAAGGGGAGGGAGACATCCCCTCCCCTTAAACCTCTCCCACAGAAAAACAATTGATATTCAGTTATGTGCGGAGGCGTCGAACCCGGGTAGAAAGCAGTGGCTCGCGGAGCGCGTGGAAAATTTTGGACATTTTTTTATCTTTTGCCCCCTCCCCGATCCGAAACATGGATCCACGCCCCTGCTGCTGTCCGATTGCCACGTAGTTGGTTGTTACATCTGTCTGTTGATGTTATGAGTTCCTTTTAAATGTTAATATGTTAATGTAAATGTTAATGCAACTGTCTGTGACAGGAAGCAGATAAATTATGTATCTAATAATGGTATAAATGGCTTGACAGAATGGGCGTAGTGACACATGCTTTTTGTGTATGTAATGGGACGTGACTAAATAAGTATATACAACCTATAACATACATGAACATTTAATCGAAAATCACAATAAAGTGAACACACAAAATGGAGAAGAAAGAATACTAAAGTATTTATTGTATATTAAATATCAATATCTGCGGTACAAAGAGGTTGACAAAGTGCAATTTTTTTCTGTCTGGGAATTAAAGAGCATTCAATTTGCACGATATGAGGTGATCTGCGATGGAGAATAGCACAGAGCCTATCTGCGCATGCGTTAAGCTGAGAATCACATCGGTGATTATCTGTGGTCTCAGTTTTTTTCTAAGTTTTGGTCAAAACGGGAATTTCAGAGTTTGGCGTCGTAGATCCAGTGGCGTAGCTATAATTTTTCAGCAGGGGGGCCTTGAAATTTTGTAGGGGGCAGCAAATCCTAGGTCATTTTTTTTCCGGTCACGCCAGCCGCCGAAAACTCGCTCAGCAGGGGGAGGGGGGGGGGGTAGTGACGAAAAAAATTTTCTTAAATCCCAGGTCCAAAATTTTTCCCAGTCACGCCAGTCGTCGGAAAATCACTCAGCGAAGGGGGAGGGGTAGTGACGATTTTTTTTCTCCAGATCCCAGGTCAATTTTTTTTTTTTTTGGGGGGGGGGGCACGTGCCCCCAGGCCCCCCATAGCTATGCCCCTGCGTAGATCACGTTGTTAGTGCAAATCGAAATACAGACATAGTATCTCTTTTCCGGACCTGCTTTACAAACACATCAAAACACCATTTTATCCTATAGGTTATTTGCGAAGTATGTGAAATTCAAAGGAAGATGTAGCCAGCAACTAACAGTGATAAGTTAAGGAAGATTTTGGGTTCCTGTCAACCAATCAGATCGCACGTTGCTGGCCTTGAGCTGACCCTACGTGACCTGTGCATACCGCCCGACGTGTGTTAATCTCGAAGTATTGTATGCACTTTTTGATAAGATCCTCCCGCTGTAGCTGTTTCGGCGAAGTTTCTTGTAGGGAAATTTAGCGAAGACTTAATATTAACAGAAATTTAACAGTTGATAGGGCCTTGCTGAGGGTAAGTGCCACACAGTACCTCTTACTTAGGCTATGTCTTTATCACCATGTACCATAATTCTCACAATACTCACAATGTCATTCTTTTCTTAGTTTATTCCTCTTAGTTTTCGGCTACATTTTACTTTAAAGATCAATTATCTAGAAATTACAAAATGCACAAAATTCTAACTAACCGACTGTAGTTAATTTTGTATTGTTTTATTCTGTTTATTTGTATTTGAAAAATGCAGAAATAAAGTGAAATCAAATCAAATCAAATTTTGGCTTAAGCAATTCAATATTTCAATTTTAACTCTCAACATGTCAGAGAATTTTAACCTCTATAGGCTTAATGTGCATTATTTGGTGCAGATCTGTGACTTCGGCACGTTAAGAGTTAATCTAACATTCGACATATATTTTGTATTTAGCTCTTATATTATGCTATAGGTTCTGAAGTGGTATTTCTTGTAGACTTTCACTTGAAGTTTTAGGCATGCAAAATGAATCCACTAACTTTAATATTAGTGTTTCACGCAAATCAGGACTACATAATATGATACCAATAACACAGTACAAATACAGATTGTGGATCTGTTTCATGACTAAGTCGTGTTGCTATCATTTATAGAGGCTTTGCCTCTTAGAATAAGTAGGGGTCTACTATAGGCTAATCACCTCAGAATTCATAATTTCAATGAATCAATGAAGACCTACAAGCTGTGCTGTCAGTATTGTACACTGATTATGATAATATTCGTTACATACAATCCAGTATGTGTTTTTGTCTTGAAATATACCTATATAAGATTTATGGATATCAATGGTAGTGTTGCAGGCCACGTGTGTTTTCATATAGGTACGAAGATGTAACAATACATCAAGGATCCTGCCATCTGAATGCTTAAATTTCGAGTCATTATTTGAACTATCCTCTATACAATGAACTATATGCCCCGGCCGGGCCGCATAGTTCATTTTTACCCAGATCACTCACCGCGGGTTTACAAGTTAAACTTTACCTTACACCTCTACACCCCAGCGCACGTCGTAATCCAATATGTACAACATAGGTGGCGATCCCGGGGGGGGGGGGGTGTCCCCCTCGATTTTTGAAGCTGAATTGTTTTTCAATTTTTAAAGCACTCTTTATATAGTTTATATCTGCGAACCCGTTTAAAAAAGGCGAATGTGATGGAAATAAGCTATTAAACTTTGTTAATGCAGGGGGTTGGTCACCTTTGCACTTTCCACGTTTTAACAATGAATAAAAAAATTGTATGACACGCGCTTTTTTCCCCACGCTGGTGAATAATTATTTCGCCTTCCGTGTTTTTGTCCCCCTACTCGTTACATAAAATCGCCGGTCATGTTGAACAGTATGAATCCCCAGATTTGTTCTCCGAATATAATCGATAAGGAGAGTCTTGAAATGAAGGCAAATATTTATGAATTATGTATCGATGTTATGACATGTCAGAGGAGAATAAGTGCAACAGTTAAGTGACCAATCATAAATTCAGTCAAAGGACTAGGCTATTTCATTTGCCCTTGACTGTGGGCCTTATAAATTGGAATTGAAAATAAAGTAAGGCACAACAGGGCCCTATCTCATAAAGAGTTACAAGGATTGATATAAACTGTAAGTTAATGTCCAACAGTGTACTGAGCAATCACTTGAAACTCTTAAAAAGACGGGGCCCAGGTGCACAAAGACAACAGTCATAATTTATCATTATTTATCATTACTATCGTGTAAAAGTTAATTAAGAAAGTGTGAATTGTACTAGTATTCATATTTTTCGTGATCATTCAGGATATTCATAAATGGTATTTACATTGGTAAACTTCTTTAATTATATACACTATAATATAAAATATGTAAAATCAGACTATGCATTAAACACTGCCGCAGTATGAACAGTATGAATCCCCAGATTTGTTCTCCGAATATAATTGATAAGGAGAGTCTTGAAATGAAGGCAAATATTTATGAATTATGTATCGATGTTATGACATGTCAGAGGAGAATAAGTGCAACAGTTAAGTGACCAATCATAAATTAAGTCAAAGGACTAGGCTATTTCATTTGCCTTTGACTGTGGGACTTATAAATTGGAATTGAAAATAAAGTAAGGCACAACAGGGCCCTATCTCATAAAGAGTTACAAGGATTGATATAAACTGTAAGTTAATGTCCAACAGTGTACTGAGCAATCAATTGAAACTCTTAAAAAGAAGGGGCCCCAGGTGCACAAAGACAACAGTCATAATTTATCATTATTTATCATTACTATCGTGTAAAAGTTAATTAAGAAAGTGTGAATTGTACTAGTATTCATATTTTTCGTGATCATTCAGGATATTCATAAATGGTATTTACATTGGTAAACTTCTTTAATTATATACACTATAATATAAAATATGTAAAATCAGACTATGCATTAAACACTGCCGCAAAATTTAAACAAATACATTATAATTTGTAAATTATATGTTTCTTTTAGCGAACACATAAATGTGATCAAAGCAAGTGTGCTCTTTTGACATTTTTGTCGGGTATGATCGAGCTACTGAGATTTCATTCTACGTTCATTATGGCGATGGGATATACCTGTGAATAAATGAATGTTTCCTCATTGTTAAAGCTTTTCCTTTTCAACGTTTGAGAGTTCTGAAGTTTATGTGACATTTAAAGCCTGAATTGGGCATAAAAATGATCATTTTGAATTTTATATTGGACATATTGGTAGGACTGTCTTGTGAAAGGTAAAACAACGAAAATTATTTACGAACGGTATATGTATCCGACTCGGGTGCCAGTTTTCATCTAAAGTTCCCAAGATGGAATCTTGGGAACCAGCGGTGGTATAATTGGTCTTCTTGTGGATACTTGGTGGACTCTGCTGGAGCCAATAGACGTCACCGTTGTATATGTTCACATCATATGGTTCATATTCCAACCCTTCTTTTATGACGACAACGTTGTTATTGCTATTGAGATCCTTGTAGAAGATTTGTCTGCTGTTACGGTCACAGAAAAAGATACGCTGAGCTGAAAGAAATGTTGAAAAAAGGCCTTTAATGATTAGAATACGATTTATGTATGATATTTCCTATGGTCATTGTATGCTATATCTCCATCCGTTTTAATTAATACAAACCATACGATAAAACATGAAGTAACATTTCTGTAAGGAATACCACTACCCGACTACTCCAAAATACATTTATGTTTTTGTTTATGTTTCGTAGGTCGTACAAATCTATTCACGTTACCGCGAGAAAGTCATAAACAGCTTACAACTCACAATCAGGCTCACTCAGTCATTTTATCTAGGATAGTTATGGTTATTTTAAAGCTTGTCTACCTTGGACAGATAGGAGTACGGGTACCTATAAGGCACACTAAGACTCGTCTATGGCACAAATCATTCCAATAGCCACATGTGCTAACGGATCATGGGCCTTATCCAAAGCCGACTGAAGTCACATAATTGATTTCGAGATTGGGTGTTTGAGACGCATGCTATACAGTGTGTCTCAAAAATAATTGTGCAAGTAAAAAGCGCCCTCTTAGGTAATGAGAAAACATCTTTGTGACGTCATGCTTACATCACCATGAAGGGCATAGTCTTAGCTTTCAAATGCCGTTTGTTCTGTTTAGATTGCTTGTTTTAATCCTGAGATATGTTCAGTTAACAACGAAAAGCTAAAATCACAAATGTGCCACTTTTACTACAGTCAATATAGCATCAGGCCCTCTTTCCGTAAGAGTGACACAGTTGTGATTCCACCGTTTTATTGTTTACAAGATATCTCGAGATTAAAATAAGCAAATTGAACTGAACAAAGAGCATTTAAAAGTTAAGACTTTGACCTTGATGTTAACGTAAACATGTGTCACAGCAGTATTTTTCTAACTGTCAAAGAGGGCGTTTTCACTTGAACAATTTTTTGAGACGTGCTGCAGCATGCCTCAAAAAATTCTGCGAGTAAAAAGCGCCCTCTTCGGCAATTAGAAAATACTCTGGTGACATTATACTTACATCACCGTCAAGGGCAAAGTCTTAACTTTTAAATTCCATTTGTTCTGTTCAATTTGCTTGTTTTAATCTCGAGATATGTTGTAAACAACAAAAGGGTGGAATCACAATTGTGTCACTTTTACTCGAGACTGTAGAAAAGTGGCACAATCGCAATTTTACCCTTTCTTATTCAAATTAACATATCTCAAGATTAAGACAAGCAAATTAACCAAAACTAACGGTATTTGAAAGCTAAGACTATGCACTTCACGTTGACGTAAGCATCATGCCACAAGAGTATTTTCTAATTGCCAAAGAGGGCGGTTTTCACTTGCACAATTTTTTTTGAGACACACTGTACATCCCCGGACTGGAAAGAGAACAGTATTCGGGATGAAAGTTTGCTGTCGAATGCTGAGATACTTTGGTCAATTTTTAAGAAGAAGAGGTCTAAATCTACATGGAAAAGGTTATCACGCAAGGCAGGGTCGAGGGGGAAAGAAAACAAGAAACACCAAAATGTCAATGGTTTGACCATATTAAAACTAAAACTGGACTTTCTTCAAACAGAATCTATGCTCTTGTTGAGGGTCGTCAGGCATGGCACCGATAGTTACGAATTGTTAGACTAGACAGAAACGAACCAACTAACTATAGTCGTGGAAGCCTACAAATAAATTGCTCATAATGAACAAAACCGCCGTTAAAATGATTTGTAATTTGAATATAGAAATAATTATAAATTGGTTATTACTCACAGAGACAAGGGAAAAGAAAATGGACATGGCCTAGACAGTTAGGCATATAATATTGTTTTCATCTTTTAGGGTTGTGACTGACCACAATAAAAGAGCCGAAAAGCTGAAATTGCAAAAGCTCTTATATTTTTGTACAGACAAAAACTGAAAATAAGCTGAAATCTGCTTTAAAGCTGAATTTAACACCCCAGTGGGGAATTATTATTGTAAATCACTAACTAATCATAAAATGGACCTTTTTTTAGATGCATCGATTAAAATTGTGGATTTCTTTTATGACTAGGTCGTGTTGCTATATTTTCATCAAGGCAGTGCCTCTTAGAATAAGTAGTCACCTACTATAGGCCAGTCACCTTAGCATTCATAATTTCAACTATAGCCTCTGATTGCATGGTGTATATATTTTTTCTTGTAACGTCAAAATCATAATGTAATGTTGATTACACTGACATACCTGTTAAGTCCAGGCTGAGGCCAGGAATATTATTCAGACCATAGTTTGTGTAAATAGTAGCACGATTATTGCCGTTCAAATCAGCTCTTTCAATGCCCCTGTCTCTAGTCCAATACAAGAAGCTGGAATGAAAGATGTGAAAATAATAGAAATGGTTTGTTGAATATATCACACAAATGTATATTTCATCTCATTTCTCGTTATCTGGTTGATTGAAAGCCTTGCACGTAATCAAACATATTTCCAACATGCAAACGACCTGTCACTTCATACCCTAAGGAATATAGTTCAGCGCGCGACCTTTCAGCGAGGATTTATGAGTGTTTAGGTGCAGGGGATCTCTTCATTTTAGGGAAGCACACATTGTTTAACCTGAATACCTGTACAGCGCCCAGATAATCATATTTTGTCTTTCTTTTACCAAATTATTGCTGTTAACAATATAAATCGATTACAAATGCAAAGCTAAGAAGACATTCCGCGGATTTACAAAAAAATACATTGACTTACTGAACTGATATGTGCTATTTTACACGGAAGACAGAAAATGTGGAGTGTCTGTGAGTGTTTCCCTTTCACATAGTAAGAAACGTTACCTTCTGATCTTGACTCTTTCTTTGCCACATTTTTAAAAGTGAACTTCACTTTCAATGCAGTTTTCTTATCTTATTTGTATTTTTGCACAATAGGCACACTTCTTCCATGCACGGAATGTGATGTAAATGACTTGCTGGACCTGTGAGAAGGGTATTTCATTAGGCAAGAGGAGTAATTACGAGAGAGCGAGTAGTAAATCTCTTCTTGTTGTCTACAGTGCAATTATTTATTTTGTGCAAATTGGCTAACGTGGATTAGGGTTAGATCAGAGTCTGATCTTTCTGTTGAGGTATAATTCAGATAACCTTAACACCTTATTAACGCTTTGGGTGCTATACTGTAAAATGAAGTCGAAAATCTCCCCTCCCCGGTCCCCCGAGATTTTTCATTAATTATTATTTTTTTTAAGACATTCAGAATCTGTTATTGGTGTGATATGACCTTTGGGCATAAAGCATTCAAATAAAAAAAAATCACCAAAACTAAACTTGTGCTTTAAGAGTTAATTAACTTACTCGTTAGAATCATCAACTGCAACAGATCGAGGATCTGAAATAGAAGATATAATAACTGTTTCTGTACAGGGCGCATTCAGACTTGTCGACGTGATCAGGTTATCGTACCAGTATACACAGAATAATTTCCTCTCGTGTTCAGCAATTGCTATACTTACTGGCCCTGAAAAGGAAGGGAAGAATGACATGATAATTTGAGCAGATTGATGCTTGTTTAACAGGAATGTTACATGAACTTTGTTTTCTTCTTACTTCCATGATTTTGAATGTTTTGATTGCTTCTTGGTTTTTAAATTGAATTAACTAGCGCATTCAACATTTCTAAATTCATACTGTCTCCTGGTTGGATCGATAACATCAGGATGTGGACAGATGGTGGAATGG
>JZLH01S0603078.1:26536-45422 GCA_001188425.1 Eucidaris tribuloides | reverse complement strand
GGGCGAAATTGGGCATGATCGACCGGAAACAAAACATGACCTTTGATCTTTAATCTGCATTTCACCCGGTGATTCACCGAGACACCCTTTCACGCTAGACTTTCCCCGGTGAACACCCGGTGAACACCCGGTGGTTCATCCGTGTTTACCCTGGACGGTCGGAGGGTAAAATTTTTCGAAAATTTAATCGGAGTTTCCCCGGGAGTTCAACCGAGTGTCCTTTCATGCTGAGAGATTCCCCGGGTGTTCCCTGGGTGTACCCGGGTGCACCCGGGTAAAATCTCGCCAGCGTGAAAGGGGTATTAGGTTTATGATTAGAACCTCGTGACACGAGGTTAGGGTTTAAAGTTAGAACCCTGTGGTAGCGGCCTATTAATTCAATGGCTTATAGAGTTACGCACCAATACAAATTATTTCATCTTATTTCCAATTTACACCCTATTACCCAATAAACTTTTCGCTACCCTCCTTTGAAGTAGAACAGTCCTTATAACCTTTACCCCACCAAAGCACACTGCCAATAAAGCCCTATTGCATGCAAGTCATCAGAATTCACCCTCCTATTTTATGCTAAAATCCACCCAAAATGTCTCAAATCTCACATTGTACATAAACTGACTCCAAGAAAGAAAAACACGACAAATAAGTAACATAATCAACTTCTAAACATTACTTTAGTGGGACTTTGGCTGTAGGGACTACTGCTCCTCGTAGAAAAAAATCATGCATGTTTTAATTCGGAGACTGCTTACTTAACCATGTCTGTAACCCCAAACATTTCATGTCGATCTATAGTTCCGCTCTTCATTAGCTACCCGGATATAATAACTTATGACATAATGACTGTACGAGGTATATACAGTGTCCCGACTAAAAGGGGGATAGAATAATGTCCGTGGTTAATCAAATATTAGTAGATGGACAGACAGATAGATATATCGATAAATAAATAAATAAATAAATAAATAAATAAATAAATAAATAAATAAATAAATAAATAAATAAATAAATGAATGAATGAATGAATGAATAGGGAGATAGAGAGGTAGATAAAACGATATATACAGATACAGATATTCTAATATTTTAGTTTTCGACGCTAAATGAACACTAAGCAATGCTAAGTGACGTTTGAGCCGCTGTGAAAAGCCTATTACAAACAGATTCGGATAGGGATTCGATATTTGATATGGGCAACCACAAAATTCTACTTAACATATTAAAGTCATGCGTACAGTCTCGGGCGGGGATTCGAATCTAAGACCTCCTGATTACTAGACAGGCGTCATACCACTTGACCAGCGAGAATGCCCGATGGCTGAGTGTTAATTCATTCCTATCCAAACAGGTTGCCAGAACGTGTGAATAAATTATATTGTACTTCGGTAAAAATAAATATATCATATATTGCACATATATATATGTATTAATGATAAAACACGCTTTCAGTACAATAATGTTAATGTTCCCAAATTTTCCACTTGTATCACACGCCTTCTGCAGAGATTATAAACATAATATAAGAACGTATTCCTATTAATACGGATTTATGGTTATGTTAAAGATGTATCTGATTTGATATAAATCCAGTGAACGATAACGACGTACCTGTCTCGTAATTCACATCGGTGAATCCATCCAAATAATGACATTTGTAGCTTTCCATAGTCTCCTCACAACCTGCATTATTCAAACACGGTTCCATCAGGCAATCTATATTCATTTTAACAGAGTGGGACGAATGTAATTAAAGGTAAAAAAACATGATTGGATTTAGACCTTAACTTGGGGTAACACTACTGTAGAATCGATTAAGTAAACTATGTAAGGATTCAGAATAAGTTTGCTGTTCATCTCTGTATTATCAAATTAATGATAAATAAGATCAAATGCTTGATCTGTTATTTTTTAATGACTCACAAAAAGATTAACCCAACGGGATTCGAACCTGAAACCTACTGATATCCGGTCAGCGGCACAACCACCAGGCCATGCCGGGTAACGGCAATGCCACGGTTTACTTAATTACAAATACCCGAGAATCATTCCTTGCGTCTGAGCTCATTAATATTAATAAGTCCCCAGTAGGAACGAATATGTAAGGATTCTTTGAAACTTTGATGATCAAATATTATCCCACTATAAAAGATCTATACCAACAGTATGCCCTGTGAAAGGGAAATTTGTAGCGGAGATTTCTACGACGTTAATTTTCATCGGGGCACGAGAGTAATTCAGTTCTGGTATGTTCATGCTTGATTCTCCTTAGGTAAAAAAAAAATCAAGGAAAATCCTTCCGGCCAGGTGGTGTATACACTTGTATATATATATCAACCAGTTTTGTTCTAGAGCCATTTTGTATTTATCTCAATCATGTCAACGCCTTGTTAGCATTCTGTCCTTGTTTAATTTGATTCAGAGCATGTCATGAGAACAATCAGCAATTAAATGATAATTGGTGATCGACGTAACCCGGGATCACCATAGATGTTGTACGAAATTTTCTTCCTTTCTTTTATTTGTGCTTTCTTTCTGTGCTCACTTTTTGTTCAGACGATATCTCATTAACGCCATCGATCAATCATATCTTGTAACTTAACATAGTTATGTCTGACGTGTCAATACCTCGCATGCCGTAGTCTTGTTCAATGTCATGAACTATCTGCTGACGTCATCTATGACGTCATTTGTAAAAAGCTAGATATAACCTATATTTGCCAATTATCTCGAGCCGGCGGTACCCGAATAAAACAACAACTTGGGCCAAAGTAAAGTTCAGCCATGGGGTCATCTTTTGCGTCCAAAAACATGTGCGCGCGCGCGTCTTCCAACATTGGCGTATACGGGCGCGTCAAAAAATAAAAATGCTCAAATGACTTCTTATTAACAGTACTATATGTTCAGGTTTCATTTGGGCATTTTGCGTGCGAGCCGCGTACGCCGCGCGTTTTTCGCGCGCACCAAATTTCCCGACCGAATACCGTCGTTTTTTCGATGGTTTTGGATTGTTCTGATCTAATTCTACATCAATTAGAACCCTTCCGCACAGCCGGACCCAAAAATATCGCTTACAAGTCCTAAAAACGGTAAATGCGCGCCGCATGCGCGCGTTTAGTGATTGTGGTATTTCAAATCACTCATACTCTCTTAGAATTAACGTGCACCCCTTACTTTTTATTGCTTATTCTGATAGACTATGCATGCCGCTAGATAGCATTTCAGGCATCTGTTTTTATTGCCAAAGTGGCTTTGTGACGTCATCTATGACGCTCACAAGAAAATCGTATTTCGGGCCATATCTCATGACTGGATGTCGAGTAACATCCACTAAACTTTGCCCCGTAACACAGTAAACTTCAGGTCAAAGGTCATCATGCCATGTTGATCATATGCGTGGGGCGTAGGACGAACGCGTACGCGTACGTTTAAAATTAGTTTTGAATCAGACAATTTTCTCTAGAATAAACCATGACAACCTACCTTGGATATTGCCCTCATTCTGATAGCCTTTGATCCGTAGATAAGCAGTTCAGTTACTACTGCATGTAGACATACTTTTTTGTGACGTCATCCTGTGACGTCACAAAGAAAAATCTAATATGCGCATATCTCATGAATGGGTGGATTAAGATAACAAATTGTACACAGTAACTGCCAGGTCCAAAGTCATCACTGCCTGCTAATCACAACCGTCCGCGCGTCGCAACAAAACGCGTACGCGCCACGTCGAATTTTCAACTAATGTTTAATAGACAATTTCAGGTGAATCAGGCACATTATTCACCATGAAATGATAATATTAACGATATTGTAATGGATAACATTTTCTTTAAATTTAATGATCGGAGCGGTTACTGCGGATCACCAATTCGTCTTAGCTGGACGCAATAAAATCTAGTGCGTGATCCGCGTAACCGCCGGATCACCATAGATGTTGCCTACGAAATTTTTTTCTATGTTTCTTTATTCATTGTTTCTTTTCTGCTCACTTTTTTTCCGACGATAACTCAGAAACGATAGCGTTACTTAATTCATGTCAACTTAGCATAAGTTATGCACTCATGTTAATACCTCGCCATGGTAACCCGGTCAATGTGATAGAGCACTATGACGTCATTTATGACGTCATTCATTTGTAAAAAGCTAGACTTAACCTACATTTGCCGATTATCTCGAAAGCCGGTGGTCCGATAAAATAACCAACTTGCAAGAGTCAAGTCAGGTCATGGCGTCATCTTGGTTCCAACCACGTTGCGCGCGCCCGCGTCTTCAAATGCGTGTACGGGCGCGTCAAAAAATAAAATGCTCAAATGACTTCTTATAAACGCGGTACATATGTTTCAGGTCATTACGCATTTTAGTTGCGCGCGCGTTACGCGCGCGTTTTTTCGCGCGCCAACCCTTTTCGACCGAATATCGTCGTTTTTTCGATGGATTTGATTTCATGACTGAATTCTCCATCAATTAGAGCCCTTCCCGACAACTAGCGCACCCAAAATATCACTTACAGGTCGAAAAACGTAAATGCCGCGCGAACTTACGCGCGTATTGAATAATGCGGCCATTTTTAAATCACTCATAACTCTCTAGAACTAACGGTGACCCCTCTTTCTTATTGCTATTCTGATATTACTATGATGTAGATAGCATTTCACGGCATCGCTTTCTTATGCCAAAGTGTTGACGTATCTATGACGTCACAAAGAAAAATCGTATTTCGGCATATCTCATGACTGGAGTCAGAGTAACATCACCAACCTGGTACAAAGTAACTTCAGGTCAAAGGTCATCGTGCGTGCTTATCATATGCGTGCGGGCGTCACACGAACGGCGTACGCGCTACGTTTGAGTATTAAGTCTTAAATCAGTCATTTTCCTCGAGAATAACGATGACCCTCCTTTGTATTGCCTCATTCTGATAGCCTATGATCCGTAGATAAGAGTTCAGGCACTACTTTTGCATGCAGAATATTTGTGCGTCATCTATGACGTCACTAAGTAAAATCGTATTTCGCGCATATCTCATGAATGGGGCTGGTAGATAACAAAAACTTGGTACACAGTACTTTCAGGTCAAAGGTCATCACTGCGTGCTAATCATAACCGTCACGCATCGCTTGACGAACGCGTTTGCGCCACGTCGTATTTTCAATTAATGTTTGATAAACATTTACAGGTGATGAGCCGGACATTATTTCATATGCCCAATGACAATTGAATACATTGTTTGTCACATTTTCTTTAAATATGACGATCGGAGCGGTTACGCGGATCACCCAATTTCGTCTTCAGTGACGAATTCAACATTCTAGCTTTGTGTTTCTTCTCTGCGTCATCTTTTGTTCAGACGATATCTCAGAATGACAAAAGCATTAGTCTTGTAACTTAGATAGTTATGATCCCATGTCAATACCTCGCGCATGGTAGTTTGTCAATTTGTCATAGACCATCTGTTACGTCAATCTATGACGTCATTGCTAAAAAAGTAGAGTAAACCTATCATTTTGCATATCTCGAGCCTTCCGTCGAATAAAATAACCAATACTTGCAAAGGTCACTTAAGGTCATGGCCGTCAACTTTTGGTCTATAACCACGTGCGCGCGCGGCGTCTCCACGGGCGTGTACGGGGGCGCGTCAAAGTTTCAAAATGCTCCAAATGACTTCTTATTAACAGTACTATATGTTTCAGGTCATTTGGAGATTTTGCTGTTGCGCGCCCGCGTAACGCGCGCGTTTTCGCGCGCCACCCCTTTCCCTACGAATAATCGTACCTTTTTTCGAGATTTTGGATTCTAACTGAATTCTACGTCATTTAGAACCTTTTCCCGTCCACCAGAATCCAAAATATCGCTTACACGTCCGAAAAACGTAAATGCGCGCGCATGCGCGCGTAGAGAACGGTGGCACTTTTAAAACACTTATAACTCTCTAGAATTAACGGTGACCCCTACTTTTTATTGGTTATTCTGGTAGACTATGATGCGTAGATGGCATTTCAGGCATCTCTTACTCTGCCGAAGTGTTGTGACGTCAGCTATGACGTCACAAAGAAAAATTGTATTTTACGCATATCTCATGACTGGAGTCGAGTAAGATAACCATACTTGGTACACAGTAACTTTAGGTCAAAGGTCATCACAGAAGCTAATCGTAACCGTCCGCGCGTTGCGACGAGCGCGTGCGCGCACATTGAATTTTTAATTAATGCTTCATAGAGAATTTAACGTGATGAAGGACATGTTTTATCATGAAATAAAACTTGATTTAGATCGCTTGTCATATTTTCTTTAGATTTAATGATCTGAGCGGTTACGCGGATCACCAATTCGTCTCAGTGACGAATTAAAGTCTAGTTAATTGATTTATTTCCCTTTCATCTAATCTACCACCCCCTCACTTCTTACCTCTCTCTATAAAGAAAGGAATATCATAGAACAGCACGTCATCATCATAACACAATAATAATAACAAACAAACGGGGCCCAAATAACACAAACAACAATAGGATACAGAAATATATCAAAATGTATATCCAGGCAGGATTTGGAAAATGAATAATCATACTATTGAAACATATTTTAGTACAAAAAAAATATTATGATATTGTATCGATGCCAATGTAAATGACAAGCACAAATAGCTAATTTTATGAGAAATGACACGTTTGTCATTTGTTTCTTATTGGCAAGGTATAGCAGTCTACCACACGCATGATTATGAAACACATCTATATGGCAACAAACACATCATAGATAATATGTCCAGTGACAATGCAAAACATACCATCTTATCTGACCTCAAAATAATTAATCTTTTAATGTAAAATTCATTATAGTCCTGCTTCGAAATTACGGGTTGGTAAGTGGCTGGAATCTTGTTTTACGGAAATATTAAAATACCATTTGATATCAGAATAGATATAATTCCTAACGTTGCAGATGAATAGGTAGTCATCAATTGACTTGGCTAATGAGTAGTAACATCACAAAGCGGTGGGTACAAGTCCGTTTGGCGTCGGAGTGGGCGGTGGGGAGATTGAGTGCAGGGTTGACGCGACTCCAATAGACATTTTTTGACAATATATTCCAATATGTTTCTATCCAAAGCCATTTCTTTCAATTATTTCCACACCATTAATTCTCAATACTGAAAATACAGCTGACATACATGAGTTGTTGCTAAGACGAGCAATCCCCCAGTAAACTATTAGTTGGTTGTCAAGAGCAACCTTTGTCAGGTAACAGTGCATAAAATGTACATAAATTATTAAACTGGTCGATTGAAAAGGCACTGGCAAGCAAATCCTAAAATCTATGTTTAATGGCAAAGGGGAGGTAGTAAGCCAGTTCGAAAATACAATTTGTGCGTGTGAAGAACAAAGGATCTACTTGAATTTTGAAAAACTGGATTTCTCGACGTGAACTCTTAACAGAATATAACAAAAGCAATAAATGCAGCCAGAATGGTTGCTCTCAGATGTTTTTTCCTGACTAGGAACTGATTAATTATCATATTCAACGCAAATGTACCAAAATGATATGTCACACGTCTGATTCCAAGGTATGTATGCACAATGGCAAAACCAATATTAATTTATTGACCCCATATATTCTGATCCAACTGGACATCATAATTCGGTACTCTATATGAATGAAAACAAAATACCGAAATTTTCTAAACGGCGAAGATTTTCCCTCACTCGTATAAATTTGGTAATCTCAAGACTGAAACTGCCTTCATTTATCTTCACTCAAAATGATGACTTCAATGACTTGTTTAATATGTATGTAACCGTGATATAAAGCCCAAGTATAGTTTTGGTCGATCAGACAAAATTTGTGTCAATCTTTCACAAAGTATTCTATTGCCCCCACACCCTATCCCCGACATAAGAAACCAGCATCAAATCGACTGAAAATTGTTTATAGTGACAAATTACGATGTTTACATTAAAGGAGAGCATCTAGCAGTATTGGAAACTCGGGTCTCCCCCCCCCCCGCCCTCTCGAGATTTTGCATTTTGAGTAATTTTTTCAAAAACGGGGGGGGGGGGGGGTTCAGAGCGAGTAATTTTCATGGCATTGATAGAACATATAGGTATATCTAAAAAGTAATTGCAAAGAATTTAAATTTTTACCATTTACCGAAACTATATACTACCTTTACAATTACGATTACTCTTCAAATTAACATATACTATATAACAATGTCATCAGATGTCTGATCGCTTTCTTTAACGTACTTTTATGGGAAAAAAATGGTCACAGTAATCTACCAATCCATAAAAAGAAATCTATGACAAATTAAAAAACCTAGAAGATTGGACCACATATGAAAAAAATATTGTCAACGAAGATATTGCAAATCCATACCTATATTATTTATTGGTTCTATGTTTGTTTGAGTGGAGGTAATAATCTACAAGGATAAATTGCAACCAAGCTTTTGCGAAATTTTCATAACCGCTACGCAGACTGATTAGTTAAACATGTTTGGAAATCAATTTTCTCCTATAAAACTGCCGACCTAATTTGCAGCTATAGATTCCAATGCGAGCGACTTCAAATTTTATTCTGTTTTGAAATATGTAACTATACGTGACGGTTGGCCATTTCCACACATGTGCAAACACGAACCTTTTACGCAGTTTCTTTGTTTTATTAAGATATGTACGTATATTTGCGAGCATGTTTTCTACCTCAGACTTCAAGTACTCCACACTCCAAGAGTAGCGTAAATTACATGTACAATCATTGATTCATTATTTAGTTTTTTAGTTTCATCGTCATCGTTCTGGCTATGTGACAAAAATACTATAGCTTGAAGTCGTCCACTTTCTGGCATATTGTGGTTTTCTCTCCAATCGGGTTGTTTAGATACTCGTTGGGGTGTTGTATGCTCCTTTTCGGATATTTTACGCCGACACCACATAATAATAATAATAATAATAATAATGATAATAATAATAATAATAATAATAATAATAATAATAATAATAATAATAATAATAATAATAATAATGATAATAATAATAATAATAATAATAATAATAATAATAATAATAATAATAATAATAATAATAAATAATACGTAGCCTTTTATAAAGCGCATTTCACGTCACGGGATATATCAATGCGCTTTACAAGAAGTGTAAACACAAATTTAATTCTGGATTAACTGCAATTAAGTTAAGCTAGTGATATGACAATTACTAAAGTAACAATTAAATAAATGTGCTTTCTTTTTCTACTGAAGAATACATTTAAATTGGATGGTTAATATGAACACGAAAACAGATGAAAATGAAGTTGAATCTTGAAACGGTCAAAATTGGGTTCTGAGCGAAGAGAAGAAGGGAGAGAGTTCCATAATGTGAGTGCTTCATAGAAGGATCTGTTGACAAATGTTCTAATTCTGCACTTTTTGACGCGTAAGGAGATTTAAAGAAGCAGATCGAAGTGGTCTTGGAAGGGTTATATGATGAAATCAAAATTGGTGAGGTGATCTGAGCATATCAAACGTATGAACATTATAATGTTTTACAAACCAGCAGAAAGTAAAATGATACCCTACAATTACAATACAGAAGATGATGACGATGGTATAAAATATACAGCATACCAGGAGAATATATAATTTCATAATGAATGGAAAGCAATACAAATTCAATATGGCAAAATCATGCTTTTTTAGGGCGAATGTGAAGAAACAATTACGGTAACGAAAATAAACATTTATTTTGAGGAAAGTACCGATATTTACGTATGTAATCGCAAAAAGTGCACACACTTTTTGTTTTTCAGTACACACACACACACACACACACACACACACACACACACACACACACACACACAACACACATACACACACACACACACACACACAATGCACACACACACACGCCACACCATCACACATACACACACACACACACACACACACACACACACACACACACACACACACACTCTCTCTCTCTCACACACACACACACACACACACATACACACACACACACAAACGAATTTAAAAATGCCAAAATTTCCGGTATACAGTTTGACGAACACAATTGTCATTATGATTGAAAGGTTTTGCCAGAGAGAATTTTTCGATGTTTACCAGTCATCTCTGTATTATCAAATTGTTGATGTTCATGTTTAAGTTCTGTTTGAGTCCTTTTTCTGTAAGTCATTAAATTAATAACTGATAAGGTCACCCATTTGATTTATTTTATCATTATTGTTTTAATACAGTGACGAACAGGCTACAGCAAACCCGATCAGCATAATTATTATACATGATAGGTTGCAAAAATAGCCGAAAGTTTTGTTGATACTAATCCTCACCTGGTACTCGACAGATTCGATGCCCTGCCGGAAACCTCTCTGACAGCTTTTGAAGATCGAAGGCAGCTTGATTAGTTTGGGAATGCCTGAACCAAACTACCGTTTGGTGCTTTCATCATCCCGCAAGGCTTGGCATCGGCAGTGTGTAGTTCAGTTCAGGGTAGCGCTGCTCACGAATAGCCTCGCATTCAACTGTAGCTGTAAGGATTAGAACAATGGCGAAGGTAGGTTTTTAGCCCATCGTAAATCAAATATCTTTTTTTCATTCAATTTCACAGCATCATCGTCCAAAACTTTACAATCTTCACAGAATGTATCCATAATTTTGTCTGGGTGGGTCGTGATCATAAATTTTGACCTTTTCACAATGAAATAACAGCAAGATGTGATTAACATGTACCTGATGCTTTTTCATCATTACATTGTGAAAAGGCCTCGAAAAAATGTCTTTGGAAACATGCGGGACCGTTTGAAATTGGTGAGGGGTGTACGACCTTCCCGACTGCCAGTGCATACACCCATGCTTCAGCTAATGCACACCTTGAACTTCAACCTGCTCACCGCAACGAGAATTAAGCGCCTATGGTGATCGGGCCTTATTTTTTTTTTTTTTTTTTGGGGGGGGGGGTTATTGCACCAAAACTATAAAACCATGGACCCAAGGGCTCCTAGGGTCCATGATGGCACTATTCTACATCTGTCAAGATTTTTTAATTAGGCCTATCCCTCGAAACCTACCTGTTTAATCAAGCATATTAAGTCTGAAACAATATATTGATTATCATAATCAATACATTGTTTCAGACTTTGACTAATCACCTAATTTAATTCTCAAGACATACGCCCAAATGTTTTGTTAAAACTGCAATGCTTGTTGAGCTAAATGCAGTATTTGTCTTCTTTGTATTTTATGTAAGCGTATTTGTATGTATGCGTTTAATTCATTGGTAAATGTGCTGTATTAGTGTTTTTTTTTCAAATGTATTTAATTATAATTATAATAACTATTATTTTGATTCAGGGGCGATGCCGGCAATAATATAAAGAACCTTCATATTTATCCGTGACCCACATGCCAAGACAGAACTCACCTGAATATCCAGTGATTTTTTTTCATGTTATTCATTCTTTTATCCTTATGATTTAAAATACCCGAAACAATTGAAGTCAATGTGTGTCACACAAATGTATGTGACAACAGATTGTAAATTCGTTTCATAAATGAAAATGAGACCAAAATGTAAGTTTATAACTCCTATGCTACAAGCACGCTAGTTACCTGTCCATAGACGAATAATATTTAAAATCATATTACGTACTTACCACTGATTAATGATTTGGCTCCATCATATCTTACTGATATCTTTACCAAATATGAACCTGGTAGAAATCTAAGATCACGCCAAAAGGATTTTTGTGTACCCACTATCGCTACCAATTACTATGGTAAACGTAGTTTCTGTCATGCAACACCGGCACTGTGGAACCCGATCCCAACTCATATCAAACATGCTGACGCAGTGAAAAATAATTAAGTCATCACTTAGAAACCTAAATTTTAATATTAATTATTAATGGTAAAAATATAAAATGTCTGTGTATGTTTTTGTAACCACCCATTAATCTCATTGGCTTCCTGTGTGGGCATGGTAGCATCAAACGTATTAGAGCTCCTGTGAGTTACGTGCTGACGTGGGCGTGTCCCTCAAATTGTCGGTGAACAGGGCAGCAAGAGGCATACCTGCAGGCCTCACCCAGTAGAGCTGGAATTATGATGGGTGGTGATTGGCTTTGTAGTTTTTCTGCCTTTGGGGGGTTTGGGGGCCAAAATAGCTCCTTTCCTTATTTACAGTTTTTTTTAAATACATGACTGTAATTCGCATTTTGAAAATTTGCCCAATGTTATCATATCAGTTTTAACTTGTAAATGGTTTCACTTGGATGCATCATTTTCTCCTTCTTCTTCCTTAATATCATATTTTGTTTTCTCTAAGCGCGTAAGACCGTCTCAGGGGTATTATGCGCTATATAAGGACGGTAACATTAGCAGTAGTAGTAGTTGTAGAGTAGTAGTAGTAGTAGTAGTAGTGGTAGTAGTAGTAGTAGTAGTAGTAGTAGTAGTAGTAGTGGTAGTAGTAGTAGTGTAGTAGTAGTAGTAGATAGTAGTAGTAGTGTAGTATAGTGGTGGTAGTAGTGGTAGTAGTAGTAGTAGTAGTAGTGGTGGTAGTGGTAGTGGTAGTGGTAGTAGTAGTAGTAGTAGTAGTAGTAGTAGTAGTAGTAGTAGTAGTGGTAGTGGTAGTGGTAGTAGTAGTAGTAGTAGTAGTAGTAGTAGTAGTAGTAGTAGTAGTTAGTAGTGGTTAAGTAGTAGTATAGTGATATGGATATAGTAGTAGTAGTAGTAGTAGTAGTAGTAGTAAGTAGTAGTAGTAATGGTAGTAGTAGACGACAACAGGCAACAGACAATTATTTGTCTGTTGTAGCCGAAAGTCATCTATTTTTCATCCGAAATATATATCGTCAATATCTACGTTAAGGCATCGTTCAGCAATGTTTTCAGTTTAAGCAATCTCAGCTATAAACGCCCTTTATACAAATTATTATTTCGAAACAGTTTAAAAATGAATCCCTGAAAAAAAAAAGATATTTTGAAACGATCATGAAATGCTTTAGAAAGGGAAAATATATGAGTAACCATTTAACCATACCCCTCCACTTGCAAGTGGCAGCATACTTTTTCAAAGTTGTGTATGCTGAGGTGTTTCTCTGTCCATTCAACACTGTCGTGTAGTTCAGATATATAAAAGGGCGTTTACTATCTCTTGGTCTAATACCACTTGGTCTAATATCCAGGTGGGATAACACATCGGTCTAAACCACTTGGTCTAATTCTCTGTTGGTCTAATGACCATCAGGTCTAAATACCCAGTAGGTCTAATGACAATTTGGTCTAATCATCACTTTGGCTAATTACCATTTGGTCTAATGCCATTTCGTCTAAAAATTTTCTTGCCATTTGGTCTAATACTAGTTTGTCTAATATCAGTTTGTCATATCTCTGTTTGTCCTAATTGCTGTTGTCCATATGCCAGTTGTCTAATTCCATTTCGTCTACTTTCCATTTGGTCTATTTGACATTTGGTCTAACGTGCAGTTGGTCTAATTGTTAGTTCGTCCATTCTCACTTGGGTCTAATTATCATTTGGTCTAAACATCATTTTGTCTAATTATCATTAGGTCTAATTTATATTTTCATCAAATGGTCAATTGGGCTACTCCCATTTCGTCTAATGATTAAAAAAACACGCTATGTGAGATACCACCAAATCTTTAACTTTAGCACTAATTACTTTACATTTCTTCCAGGAACGTCGATCCATGTTTCGAATTTGGGGGGGGGGGCCCAAACTGTAATACAGAATTTTGAAAAAATTGACAATTTTGTATGTTTAATAGTATTTTTATGCCATGTTTAATGGTTTTATAGTGCTTTCCAATGCTTTTTGAATATTTGCATTGCATATTATGAATTTTTCACGTCAAAATTATTTGGGGGGCAAATCGATATGTTTGCCCCCCCCCACCAATATTTTCATGGGGGGGGGGGCTAATGCCCCTGCCCCACAGGATCGACGCCTCTGATTCTTCTTCTTGAACATTTTTAATAGATATACTTGTGATCATAAAATCCATATTACCCCGTTTTCCCCAGTTCAAGCTTGCAACTTCTCAGTTTATAACAACATGCCATGCTCGGCCATCGGGCGTTGGACTGTTACTGTACACTTATCCGGGCAATAAGTGATAATCAGAAATTAAATGCATTTTCTATGGCTGGAAAACTATATAAACAAAATAATTAGAAGAAACTATGAAGTGTTCAGGAATAAGTTTCACCTGTAAAGCAATATCTGAGCACTGCTGTCATGGATCCAGCCATCGCCATGCGGCATTATTACAGCCATGCAAAACCGTCGCGGGCGGGTGGGTTTGATAAGATTTGCCAGGATAACTACCACGTGTGTTGTAGAACTATGTCACTTGGAATACTGCAGAACGTGACATTTGGTCTGCCAAAATAACCATTACTGGACGGTGCTATCGCGCATTCACGATTGTGTTCTTCAATAAGACCATGAGCTCACGTGGTAGTCATTTTACTAAACTGTTTACACACATAGCCGCTCGCAATCATGATAGAATCGCTTTGCTTTGCTGTCGTAATTCCTGTGAATATGATGAGGTTATACAGTTTTTAAAGCGGGGATTTATCATTCTCGGATTGATCAGCGTGTAGCTGACAGTGACTACAATACAATAATAATCGCTTCTTCACCGTTTGGAAGGTGTTACAGCTCTGAACGAGCGCATGTGATTCTTTCCATGATTTATTATCTTATTTTTTTTTCGGGGGGGGGGGGGGCATGATTCAGACCTTCAGAGGAGGATACAACCCCCCTTTACTTTCGGCACACGTCGTTTGGTTCTGACACCTCCCTTCCCCTCTCCTCCCCTCCCGTATGGAGAATGCCTGAATGTTAGCTGTTGTGTATTTACTTTTTATTATTTTTTTAGACAAAAATGAATTATTAGCCACAATGATAATTGGACAAAGTGGATTATTAGACCAAAATGTTGCATTAGACGAAATGCATTAGACCATTTGATACTTGGAACAAATGATAATTAGCCTAACTGGTTATTATACTAAGTGAAAGTTAGACGAAGTGGTGATTAGACCATGTCGTCATTAGACGAAGAGGCTGTAGCCTGAGTGAATATTAGACGAAGTGATACGTAGACAACTGAATATTGGACAAAATGGAAATTAGACAATGTGGAAATTAGACAAAGTGGAAATTAGCCGAAGTGGAAATAGCCAAAGTGGATATTAGACCAACTGCTTATTAGACGAAATGATTTTAGACTGAATGGTGATTATAAAGTGGTAAGTAGACGAACTGTGGTGTAGACGAAATATATTTAGACTCGGTGGAGTTGGACGAACTGATGATTAGGACCAAGTGGTATTAGACCAAGAGACAGGTTCCCTAAAAGGGCATTTGCATTTTATATTGAACCCCACAAATTAAATGATGTCCATAAATCGGTGATATAATAATTTGAGGAACACCTCTAAAGAAAAAAATCAATGTGCTTAATATTCTAGAATAGAGTAATTTATGAAATGTATACATGTAAATATTTTACAGTATAATGGAAAATATATACCTTATAATTTAACTTGTGTAGCTTGGCAAATATCTTAATATTACAATCCAGCCCGGAGTCTCCAAATTTATCAGTAAAAAATATACAATTACACTAATGCACACACATGATATACGTTGTCAAATGTATCTATCTGTTCCGCATCATTGAATAGGGTTTGTGTGAATGATAAAGGGATTTTTTAAATCGTCATATGAAAATAAGAAATACATATACGAGTACATATAGTTTATTTTCAAATTGAGTTGATATATTCACAATTCACCAAAAATTAAACTGAAAATAACAAAACCCATCACAAATCTTGTACCCGTATATCAACTTATTTTAGTTGACACAATGTTGTGTGTTACGTTCGCTGGAAATTAGAATACACTGTGATATATTTGTATTCGTAATATCGCCAAAACGGTTAGACAGCGATGGTCAACGAATCGTTTATCATGATTCGATTATCATCCGAGCTTCGCCTCCATAAATTGAATGTATCGATGGTAAATTTCACGTTTGCTTATCTTCCATAATGCAAGAGCCTTACTATAACGACTTGTGGATAATTTAATATGGAAGTGAACTCAACAATATATGTTCAATTTCAATTTCAATCTTTTCAAACCAATCATTAAAAAAACATAATAGGATGTCAATATATATACAGTGTCTATAAAAAAAAGTAGACACTTAGAAATTTTTTTATTAAAAATTGTTTTCGTAATTTTGAGATTATTTTTTAATATTAATATTTGACCTAGGACCTAAGCTATGTGATGACACTGTTGTTATTGAAGTATTTCATGCATGAGTGAGCACAACCCGCTTTTGTGCAATCGGCCAAAAATGCATTTGCGCACAGAATTGTGTTCTTATAGTTCATGTTTAATGCCTTGCAGACGCGATGCTGCAGAACCTCTCAACTGATGTGCCACAAGGATTCAATCCTCAGCATGCTCAGAGAAGACGGTAATATCAATTTTGTGGAAAAAAGACAAAAATGAAGCCATGATTCAGATATGCCCCCATAAAAGAGAAAATGTCATGTTTGCAAGATGAATTGTGAATTTAAAAATGCATTTTCTTCTTTTTCAGGCGGGTGGGGGTGGGTTGTATTTGAATTCGTGCTTCATTTTGTCTTTCTTGTCACAGAATTGAATTAGCTCTTCTCTGAGCATGCTGAGGATTTAAAATAATCAAAATGAAACAATCATTTAGATGGTTCAACCCCCCCAATCCCTCAAAAAGAAGGAAAATGCCCTTTCTTAATTCACAGTCATCTTGCAAACATGACATGTTCTCTTTTTGGGAGATAACTTTTGAATCATGGCTTTCAAAATTTTTGTCGTTTGTCACAAAATTGAAATAAGACTCTTCTCTGAGCTCTGAGGATTAATCCTTATTGCACATTATGAGCAGCTTTCTACATGACCGTCTGCAAGGCATTTAAACATGGACTATAAGAACAGCAATTCTGTGCGCAAAACTGCATTTTGGCCGATTGCCCACAAAGACGGGTTGTGCTCACTCATGCGTGAAATACTTTCAATACCAACAGTGTCATCAGCGATAGCTTATGAGGGGCCAAGGAAAATATCATATCAAAAAATAATCTTTAGATCCGGTGAAATTTTGTGCTAATAAGATTTTTCTCGTGTCTACTTCTTTTTTGATACGCACTAAATATATACAGTGGTCCTCAAAAATAATTGTGCAAGTCAAAAGCGCCCTCTTAGGTATGAGAAAAACATTTTCGGACATTCTATGCTTACCATCACCGTCAAAGGAATAATCTGAACTTTTCAAATGCAGTTTGTTTTTTTTTTATGTCTGCTTCAGTTGCTTGTTTTAATCCTGAGTATATGCTTGCACTTCAAGACGAAAAGTAAAATCACAATATGTGCCACTTTTACTACAGTCAGTATAGCATCTGCGCCGCTCTTCCAGTAACACTGACACAGTTGTGATTCCACCGTTTTTTGTTTACAAGATTACCGAGATCAAAACGAGCAAATTGAACAGAACAAACACAATTGAAAGCTAAGACTTTGCCTTGATGTTGACGTAAACATATGTCCAAACAGTACTTTTTAACTGTCAAAGAGTGGCGCTCTTCACTTGAGACAATCTTTTGAGACGTGTCTGCACGCATGTCTCAAAAAAATTCTGCAAATAAAAAGCGCCCTCCTTCGGCAATTAGAAAATACTCCCAATGATGACATATACTTACATCACCTATCAAGGGCAAAGTCTATAGCTTTCAAATACAATTTGTTCTGTTCAATTTACTTGTTTCAATCTCGCAAATGATATGTTGTCAACATACAATAGGGTGGGATCACAATTTTGTCAATTTTACTCCGGCCGTACTGTAGTAAAAGTGGGACAATCGCGATTTTACCGCCTTTCTTATTCAATTAACATATTCAAGATTAAAACAAGCAAATTAAACAAACTACGCAGTATTTGAAAGCCTAAGACTACGCGCTTCACCGTTGATGTAAAGCATCATGTCACAAAGGGTATTTTCGTAATTGCCAAAGAGGGGTTTTCACTTGCACAATTTTTTTTGAGACACCACTGTACAATATATATGTGTGTGAATGTGTGTGTGTGTTGTGTGTGTGTGATGGTGTGTGTGTGTGTGTGTGTGTGTGTGTGTGTGGTGTGTGTCTGCGTGTGCTGTGGTGTGTCTGTGTGTGTCGTCGTGTGTGTGCTCTGTTGGTGATTTATTCCGTATGTTGACACTTATCTGCGCGCATGTCGGGCAGTACTGCAAACACAAATAAAATCAGACTGCAATAAGCGCAAAATAAAGCGCAAAACATCGTTGTGAATGCAGACATATGTATACCTTCCTCCACTCTTCTTTGAATGATTTATACAGTGCCCAACTCCATTGTACAGAAGATCAACACTGCCACCAATGCGTAATCGTTCTACAAAATACTTAACATTTGACCTACATTCATACAATTTAGTTAAGCAATAACGTCGGTTATTACACCCTTCGGTAATGCATGAGTGCACAAACACTCCCACACACGCAGCCACACATATCACACATAAATACAGATACACTTGCAGATTTTACAAAATTAATCATTCACGACGTGAAAAAGAGGAAGTAGAGCGGAAAAGCAGAAAATGTGACATTCAATCAGTTGTACCTCTACTCTGCTCCAGACTCTTTGAATACATTCCTGTTTACACAATGCCTAATTTTGTTTTTAAAAGTTGAACATGATCCACATCTTCCATTGAATATTATTCCATTTGTTAGTTAGTGGGCCACATTATAAACGAATTATCTCTC
>JZLH01S0603078.1:13521-25486 GCA_001188425.1 Eucidaris tribuloides | reverse complement strand
TATAGCAGTCTACCACACGCATGATTTATGAAACACATCTATATGGCAACAAACACATCATAGATAATATGTCCAGTGACAATGCCAAAACATACCATCTTATCTGACCTCAAAATATATTATTATCTTTTAATGTAAAATTCATTATAGTCCTGCTTCGAAATTACGGGTTGGTAGTGGCTGGAATCTTGTTTTACGGAAATATTAAAATACCATTTGATATCAGAATAGATATAATTCCTAACGTTGCAGATGAATAGGTAGTCATCAATTGACTTGGCTAATGAGTAGTAACATCACAAAGCGGTGGTTCAAGTCCGTTTGCGTCGAGTGGGCGTGGGGAGATTGAGTGCAGGGTTGACGCGACTCCAATAGACATTTTTTGACAATATATTCCAATATGTTTCTATCCAAAGCCATTTCTTTCAATATTTCCACACCATTAATTCTCAATACTGAAAATACAGCTGACATACATGAGTTGTCGCTAAGACGAGCAATCCCCCAGTAAACTTATAGTTGGTTGTCAAGAGCAACCTTTGTCAGGGTAACAGTGCATAAAATGTACATAAATTATTAAACTGGTCGATTGAAAAGAGCACTGGCAAGCAAATCCTAAAATCTATGTTTAATGCAAAGGGGAGGTAGTAAGCCAGTTCGAAAATACAATTTGTGCGTGTTGAAGAACAAAGGATCTACTTGAATTTTGAAAAACTGGATTTCTCGACGTGAACTCTTAACAGAATATAACAAAAGCAATAAATGCCAGCCAGAATGGTTGCTCTCAGATGTTTTTTCCTGACTAGGAACTGATTAATATTCATATTCAACGCAAATGTACCAAAATGATATGTCACACGTCTGATTCCAAGGTATGTATGCACAATGGCAAAACCAATATTAATTTATTGACCCCATATATTCTGATCCAACTGGACATCATAATTCGTACTCTATATGAATAAAACAAAATACCGAAATTTTCTAAACGGCGAAGATTTTCCCTCACTCGTATAAATTTGGTAATCTCAAGACTGAAACTGCCTTCATTTATCTTCACTCAAAATGATGACTTCAATGATTGTTTAATATGTATGTAACCGTGATATAAAGCCCAAGTATAGTTTTGGTCGATCAGAAAAATTTGTGTCAATCTTTCACAAAGTATTCTATTGCCCCACACCCTATCCCCGACATAAGAAACCAGCATCAAATCGACTGAAAATGTTTATAGTGACAAATTACGATGTTTACATTAAAGGAGAGCATCTAGCGTATTGGAAACTCGGGTCTCCCCCCCCCGCCCTCTCGAGATTTTGCATTTTGAGTAATTTTTCAAAAACGGGGGGGGGGGGGGTTCAGAGCGAGTAATTTTCATGGCATTGATAGAACATATAGGTATATCTAAAAAGTAATTGCAAAGAATTTAAAATTTACCATTTACCGAAACTATATACTACCTTTACAATTACGATTACTCTTCAAATTAACATATACTATATAACAATGTCATCAGATGTCTGATCGCTTTCTTTAACGTACTTTTATGGGAAAAAAATGGTCACAGTAATCTACCAATCCATAAAAAGAAATCTATGACAAATTAAAAAACCTAGAAGATTGCGACCACATATGAAAAAAATATTGTCAACGAAGATATTGCAAATCCATACCTATATTATTTATTGGTTCTATGTTTGTTTGAGTGGAGGTAATAATCTACAAGGATTATTGCAACCAAGCTTTTGCGAAATTTTCATAACCGCTACGCAGACTGATTAGTTAAACATGTTTGGAAATCAATTTTCTCCTTATAAAACTGCCGACCTAATTTGCAGCTATAGATTCCAATGCGAGCGACTTCAAATTTTATTCTGTTTTGAAATATGTAACTATACGTGACGGTTGGCCATTTCCACACATGTGCAAACACGAACCTTTTACGCAGTTTCTCTTGTTTTATTAAGATATGACGTATATTTGCGAGCATGTTTTCTACCTCAGACTTCAAGTACTCCACACTCCAAGAGTAGCGTAAATTACATGTACAATCATTGATTCATTATTTAGTTTTTAGTTTCATCGTCATCGTTCTGGCTATGTGACAAAAATACTATAGCTTGAAGTCGTCCACTTTCTGGCATATTGTGGTTTTCTCTCCAATCGGGTTGTTTAGATACTCGTTGGGGTGTTGTATGCTCCTTTTCGGATATTTTACGCCGACACCACATAATAATAATAATAATAATAATAATGATAATAATAATAATAATAATAATAATAATAATAATAATAATAATAATAATAATAATAATAATATGATAATAATAATAATAATAATAATAATAATAATAATAATAATAATAATAATATTAAAAATAATCGTAATAATACGTAGCTTTTATAAAGCGCATTTCACGTCACTGGGATATATCAATGCGCTTTACAAGAAGTGTAACACAATTTAATTCTGGATTAACTGCAATTAAGTTAAGCTAGTGATATGACAATTACTAAGTAACAATTAAATAAATGTGCTTTCTTTTTCTACTGAAGAATACATTTAAATTGGATGGTTAATATGAACACGAAAACAGATGAAAATGAAGTTGAATCTTGAAACGGTCAAAATTGGGTTCTGAGCGAAGAGAAGAAGGGAGAGAGTTCCATAATGTGGAGTGCTTCATAGAAGGATCTGTTGACAAATGTTCTAATTCTGCACTTTTTGACGCGTAAGGAGATTAAAGAAGCAGATCGAAGTGGTCTTGGAAGGGTTATATGATGAAATCAAAATTGGTGAGGTGATCTGAGCATATCAAACGTATGAACATTATAATGTTTACAAACCAGCAGAAAGTAAAATGATACCTACAATTACAATACAGGAAGATGATGACGATGGTATAAAATATACAGCATACCAGGAGAATATATAATTATCATAATGAATGGAAAGGCAATACAAATTCAATATGGCAAAATCATGCTTTTTTTGGGCGAATGTGAAGAAACAATTACGGTAACGAAAATAAACATTTATTTGAGGAAAGTACCGATATTTACGTATGTAATCGCAAAAAGTGCACACACTTTTTGTTTTTCAGTACACACACACACACACACCACACACACACACACACACACACACACACACACACACACACACACACACACACACACACACACACACACACACACACACACACACACACACACACACACACACATACACACACACACACAAACGATTTAAAAATGCCAAAATTTCCGGTATACAGTTTGACGAACACAATTGTCATTATGATTGAAAGGTTTGCAGAGAGAATTTTTCGATGTTTACCAGTCATCTCTGTATTATCAAATTGTTGATGTTCATGTTTAAGTTCTGTTTGAGTCCTTTTTCTGTAAGTCATTAAATTAATAACTGATAAGGTCACCCATTTGATTTATTTATCATTATTGTTTTAATACAGTGACGAACAGGCTACAGCAAACCCGATCAGCATAATTATTATACATGATAGGTTGCAAAAATAGCCGAAAGTTTTGTTGATACTAATCCTCACCTGGTACTCGACAGATTCGATGCCCTGCCGGAACACCTCTCTGACAGCTTTTGAAGATCGAAGGCAGCTTGATTAGTTTGGGAATGGCCTGAACCAAACTACCGTTTGGTGCTTTCATCATCCCGCAAGGCTTGGGCATCGGCAGTGTGTAGTTCAGCTCAGGGTAGCGCTGCTCACGAATAGCCTCGCATTCAACTGTAGCTGTAAGGATTAGAACAATGGCGAAGGTAGGTTTTAGCCCCATCGTAAATCAAATATCTTTTTTTCATTCAATTTCACAGCATCATCGTCCAAAACTTTACAATCTTCACAGAATGTATCCATAATTTTGTCTGGGTGGGTCGTGATCATAATTTTTGACCTTTTCACAATGAAATAACAGCAAGATGTGATTAACATGTACCTGATGCTTTTTCATCATTACATTGTGAAAAGGCCTCGAAAAAATGTCTTTGGAAACATGCGGACCGTTTGAAATTTGGTGAGGGGTGTACGACCTTCCCGACTGCCAGTGCATACACCCATGCTTCAGCTAATGCACACCTTGAACTTCAACCTGCTCACCGCAACGAGAATTAAGCGCTATGGTGATCGGGCCTTATTTATTTTTTTTTTGGGGGGGGGGGGGTTATTGCACCAAAACTATAAAACCATGGACCCAAGGGCTCCTAGGGTCCATGATGGCACTATTCTACATCTGTCAAGATTTTTTAAATTAGGCCTATCCCTCGAAACCTACCTGTTTAATCAAGCATATTAAGTCTGAAACAATATATTGATTATCATAATCAATACATTGTTTCAGACTTTGACTAATCACCTAATTTAATTCTCAAGACATACGCCCCAAATGTTTTGTTAAAACTGCAATGCTTGTTGAGCTAAATGCAGTATTTGTCTTCTTTGTATTTTATGTAAGCGTATTTGTATGTATGCGTTTAATTCATTGGTAAATGTGCTGTATTAGTGTTTTTTTTTTCAAATGTATTTAATTATAATTATTAATAACTATTATTTTGATTCAGGGGCGATGCCGGCAATAATATAAAGAACCTTCATATTTATCCGTGACCCACATGCCCAAGACAGAACTCACCTGAATATCCAGTGATTTTTTTTTCATGTTATTCATTCTTTTATCCTTATGATTTAAAATAACCCGAAACAATTGAAGTCAATGTGTGTCACAACAATGTATGTGACAACAGATTGTAAATTCGTTTCATAAATGAAAATGAGACCAAAAATGTAAGTTTATAACTCCTATGCTACAAGCACGCTAGTTACCTGTCCATAGACGAATAATATTTAAAATCATATTACGTACTTACCACTGATTAATGATTTGGCTCCATCATATCTTACTGATATCTTTACCAAATATGAACCTGGTAGAAATCTAAGATCACGCCAAAAGGATTTATTTGTAGTACCCACTATCGCTACCAATTACTATGGTAAACGTAGTTTCTGTCATGCAACACCGGCACTGTGGAACCCGATCCCAACTCATATCAAACATGCTGACGCAGTGAAAAATAATTAAGTCATCACTTAGAACCTAAATTTTAATATTAATTATTAATGGTAAAAATATAAAATAGTCTGTGTATGTTTTTGTAACCACCCATTATATCTCATTGGCTTCCTGTGTGGGGCATGGTAGCATCAAACGTTATAGAGCTCCTGTGAGTTACGTGCTGACGTGGGCGTGTCCCTCAAATTGTCGGTGAACAGGGCAGCAAGAGGCATACCTGCAGGCCTCACCCAGGTAGAGCTGGGAATTATGATGGGTGGTGATTGGCTTTGTAGTTTTTCTGCCTTTGGGGGGTTTGGGGGCCAAAATAGCTCCTTTCCTTATTTACAGTTTTTTTTTAAATACATGACTGTAATTCGCATTTTGAAAATTTGCCCAATGTTATCATATCAGTTTTAACTTGTAAATGTTTCACTTGGATGCATCATTTTCTCCTTCTTCTTCCTTAATATCATATTTTGTTTTCTCTAAGCGCGTAAGAGACCGTCTCAGGGGTATTATGCGCTATATAAGGACGGTAACATTAGCAGTAGTAGTAGTTGTAGTAGTAGTAGTAGTAGTAGTAGTGGTAGTAGTAGTAGTAGTAGTAGTAGTAGTAGTAGTAGTGGTGGTAGTAGTAGTAGTAGTAGTAGTAGTAGTAGTAGTAGTAGTAGTAGTAGTAGTAGTGGTAGTAGTAGTGGTAGTAGTAGTAGTAGTAGTAGTGGTGTAGTGTAGTGTAGTGTAGTAGTAGTAGTAGTAGTAGTAGTAGTAGTAGTAGTAGTAGTAGTGTAGTAGTAGGAGAGATAATTCGTTTATAATGTGGCCACTAATAACAAATGGAATAATTTCCAAATGGAAGATGTGGATCATGTTCACTTTTAAAAACAAAATTAGGCATTGTTGTGAAACAGGAATGTATTCAAAGTCTAGACAAGTAAGTACAACTGGATTGATGTCACATTTCTGCTTTTCCGCTCTACTTCTCTCTTTTTCACGTCCGTAATGATTAATTTTGTAAATTGCCCAAGTGTATCTGTATTATGTGATGGTTATATTGTGCTGCGTGTGTGGGATGTTTGTGCACTCATGCATTACCAAGGTGTGTAATAACCGACTGTTTTGTTAGTACTAAATATGTATGAATGTAGGTCAAATGTTAAGTATTTTGTAAGAACGATTACGCATTGGTGGCAGTGTTTGATCTTCTGTCCAATGGAGTTGCCACTTATAATATTCAAAAGAAGAGTGGAGGAAGTATACATATGTCGTGCATTCAAACGAGTTTGCGACTTTATTGTTGCGATTATTTGCAGTCTGATTTTATTGTGTTTTGCAGTAACTGCCGACATGGCGCAATAAGTCAACATACCGCGCAAAATCACCACAAGCCACACACACACACACACACAGACACACCACCAGCACTACGCCACGGAATCACACCACACACACACACACCACACACACACACACCATCACACACACACAACACACACACACATTCACACACATATATAATATAGTACAGGTGTCTCAAAAAAAATTGTGCAAGTGAAACCCCTCTTTGCAATTAGAAAATACCCTTGTGACATGCATGCTTTACATCACGGTGAAGCGCGTAGTCTGTAGCTTTCAAATACTGCGGTAGTTTTGTTTAATTTGCTTGTTTTAATCTTGAATATGTTTAATTGTAATAAGAAAGGCGGTAAAATCGCGATTGATGCCCACTTTTACTCGCAGTATCGGCGGAGTAAAATTGGACAAAATTGTGATCCCACGCCTATTGTTGTTGACAACATATCATTCGGAGATTGAAACAAGTAAATTGAACAGAACAAATTGGTATTGAAAGCTATAGCTTTGCCCTTGATAGGTGATGTAAGTATAATGTCATCATTGGGAGTATTTTCTAATTTGCCGAAGGAGGGCTGCTTTTTATTTGCAGAATTTTTTGAGAACTGGCGTGCAGACACGTCTCAAAGATTTGTCTCAAGTGAAGAGCGCCCTCTTTGACAGTTAAAATACTGTTTGTAGCATATGTTTACGTCAACATCAAGGCAAAGTCTTAGCTTTCAATTGTGTTTTGTTCTGTTCAATTTGCTCGTTTTGATCTCGAGTAATCTTGTAACAACAAAAGCGGTGGAATCACAACTGTGTCACGTAGTTACTGGAAGAGGGCCAGATGCTATACTGACTGTAGTAAAGTGGCACATTTGTGATTTTACTTTTCGTTCTTAAGTGCAAGCATATACTCAGGATTAAAACAAGCAACTGAAGCAGACAAACAACTGCATTTGAAAAGTCAAGATTATTCCGCTTTGACGGTGATGTAAGCATGATGTCGCAAAATGTTTTTCTCATTACCTAAGAGGGCGCTTTTGACTTGCACAATTATTTTTGAGAGACACCACTGTATATATTTAGTGCGTATCAAAAAAGAAGTAGACACGCAGAAAAAATTTATTACACAAAATTTCAGTGATCTAAAGATTATTTTTTGATATGAATATTTTCCTTGGACGCTAAGCTATCTGATGACACTGTTGTATTGAAAGTATTTCACGCATGAGTGAGACAACCCGCTTTGTGGGCAATCGGCCAAAAATGCATTTGCGCACAGAATTGTGTTCTTATAGTCCATGTTTAATGCCTTGCAGACGGGTGCTGTAGAAGCTCTCAACTAATGTGCATAAGGATTCAATCCTCAGCATGCTCAGAGAAGAGCTTATTTCAATTTTGTGACAAACCGACAAAAATGAAGCCATGATTCAAAAGTTCTCCCATAAAAGGAGAACATGTCATGTTTGCAAGATGAACTGTGAATTAAGAAAGGGCATTTTCTTCTTTTTGAAGGGATGGGTGGGTTGACATCTAAATGATTGTTTCATTTTTGATTATTTTAAATCCTCAGCATGCTCGAGAAGAGCTAATATCAATTCTGTGACAAGAGACAAAATGAAGCACGAATTCAAATACAACCACCCCCACCCGCTGAAAAAGAAGAAAATGCATTTTTAAATTCACAATTCATCTTGCAAACATGACATTTTCTCTTTTATGGGGGCATATCTGAATCATGGCTTCATTTTTGTCTTTTTTCCACAAAATTGATATTACGTCTTCTCTGAGCATGCTGAGGATTGAATCCTTGTGCACATCAGTTGAGAGCTTCTGCAGCATCGCGTCTGCAAGGCATTAAACATGAACTATAAGAACACAATTCTGTGCGCAAATGCATTTTGGCCGATTGCACAAAAGCGGGTTGTGCTCACTCATGCATGAAATACTTTCAATAACAACAGTGTCATCACATAGCTTAGGTCGCTAGGTCAAATATTAATATTAAAAAATAATCTCAAAATTACGAAAACAATTTTTAATAAAAAAATTTCTAAGTGTCTACTTTTTTTTATAGACACTGTATATATATTGACATCCTATTATGTTTTTTTAATGATTGGTTTGAAAAGATTGAAATTGAAATTGAACATATAATTGTTGAGTTCACTCCATATTAAATTATCCCCCACAAGTCGTTATAGTAAGGCTCTTGCATTATGGAAGATAAGCAAACGTGAAATTTACCATCGATACATTCAATTTATGGAGGCGAAGCTCGGATGATAATCGAATCATGATAAACGATTCGTTGACCATCGCTGTCTAACGCGTTTTGGCGATATTACAATACAAATATATACACAGTGTATTCTACATTTCCGCGAACGTATACACACAACATTGTGTCAACTAAAATAAGTTGATATACGGGTACAAGATTTGTGATGGGTTTTGTTTTTTCAGTTTATTTTTGGTGAATTGTGAATATATCACTCAATTTGAAAATAAACTATATGTACTCGTATATGTATTTCTTATTTTCATATGACGATTTAAAAAATCCCTTTATCATTCACACAAACCCTATTCAATGATGCGGAACAGATAGATACATTGACAACGTATATCATGTGTGTGCATTAGTGTAATTGTATATTTTTTCTGATAAATTTGGAGACTCGGGTGATTGTAATATTAAGATATTTGCAAGCTAACAAGTTAAATTATAAGGTATATATTTTCCATTATACTGTAAAAATATTTACATGTATACCATTTCATAAAATTACTCTATTCTAGAATATTAAGCACATTGATTTTTTTCTTTAGAGGTGTTCTCAAATTATTATATCACCGATTTATGGACATCATTTAATTTGTGGGGTTCAATATAAAATGCAAATGCCCTTTTAGGGAACCTGTCTCTTGGTCTAATACCACTTGGTCCTAATCATCAGTTCGTCCAACTCCACCGAGTCTAAATATATTTCGTCTACACCACAGTTCGTCTACTTACCACTTTATAATCACCATTCAGTCTAAAATCATTTCGTCTAATAAGCAGTTGGTCTAATATCCACTTTGGCTATTTCCACTTCGGCTATTTCCACTTTGTCTAATTTCCACATTGTCTAATTTCCATTTTGTCCAATATTCAGTTGTCTACGTATCACTTCGTCCTAATATTCACTCAGGCTACAGCCTCTTCGTCAATGACGACATGGTCTAATCACCACTTCGTCTAACTTTCACTTAGTATAATAACCAGTTAGGCTAATTATCATTTGTTCCAAGTATCAAATGGTCTAATGCATTTGTCTAATGCAACATATTTTGGTCTAATATCCACTTTGTCCAATTATCATTTGGGCTAATAATCATTTTTGTCTAAAAAATAATAAAAAGTAAATACACAACAGCTAACATTCAGGCATTCTCCATACGGAGGGGAAGGGAGGGGAAGGGAGGTGTCAGAACCAAACGGACGTGTGCCGAAGTAAAAGGGGGGTTGTATCCTCCTCTGAAGGTCTGAATCATGCCCCCCCCCCCCCCGAAAAAAAAATAAGATAATAAATCATGGAAAGAATCACATGCGCTCGTTCAGAGGCTGTACACCTTCCAAACGGTGAAGAGCGATTATTATTGTATTGTAGTCACTGTCAGCTACACGCTGATCAATCCGAGAATGATAAATCCCCGCTTTAAAAACTGTATAACCTCATCATATTCACAGGAATTACGACAGCAAAGCAAAGCGATTCTATCATGATCGAGCGGGCTATGTGTGTACACAGTTAGTAAAATGATACCACGTGAGCTCATGGTCTTATTGAAGAACACAATCGTGAATGCGCGATAGCACCGTCCAGTAATGGTTATTTGGCAGACCAAATGTCACGTTCTGCAGTATTCCAAGTGACATAGTTCTACAACACACGTGGTAGTTATCCTGGCAAATCTTATCAAAACCACCCGCGCCGCGACGGTTTTGCATGGCTGGTAATAATGCCGCATGGCGATGGCTGGATCCATGACAGCAGTGCTCAGATATTGCTTTACAGGTGAAACTTATTCCTGAACACTTCATAGTTTCTTCTAATTATTTGTTTATATAGTTTTCCAGCCATAAAAATGCATTTAATTTCTGATTATCACTTATTGCCCGGATAAGTGTACAGTAACAGTCCACACGCCCGATGGCCGAGCAATGGCATGTTGTTATAAAACTGAGAAGTTGCAAGCTTGAACTGGAAAACGGGGTAATATGGATTTTATTGATCACAAGTATATCTATTAAAAATGTTCAAGAAGAAGAATCAGAGGCGTCGATCCTGTGGGGCAGGGGCATTAGCCCCCCCCCCCATGAAAATATTGGTGGGGGGGGGCAAACATATCGATTTGCCCCCCAATAATTTTGACGTGAAAAATTCATAATATGCATGCAAATATTCAAAAAGCATTGGAAAGCACTATAAAAACCATTAACATGGCATAAAAATACTATTAAACATACAAAATTGTCAATTTTTTCAAAATTCTGTATTACAGTTTGGGCCCCCCCCCCAATTCGAAACATGGATCGACGTTCCTGGAAGAAATGTAAAGTAATTAGTGCTAAAGTTAAAGATTTGGTGGTCATCTCACATAGCGTGTTTTTTTAATCATTAGACGAAATGGGAGTAGCCCAATTGACCATTTGATGAAAATATAAATTAGACCTAATGATAATTAGACAAAATGATGTTTAGACCAAATGATAATTAGACCCAAGTGAGAATGACGAACTAACAATTAGACCAACTGCACGTTAGACCAAATGTCAAATAGACCAAATGGAAAGTAGACGAAATGGAATTAGACAAACTGCATATGGACGAACTAGCAATTAGACAAACGAGATATGACAAACTGATATTAGACAAACTAGTATTAGACCAAATGGCAAGAAAATTTTTAGACGAAATGGCATTAGACCAAATGGTAATTAGCCAAAGTGATGATTAGACCAAATTGTCATTAGACCTACTGGGTATTAGACCTGATGGTCATTAGACAACAGAGAATTAGACCAAGTGGTTTTAGACCGATGTGTTATCCCACCTGGATATTAGACCAAGTGGTATTAGACCAAGAGATAGTAAACGCCCTTTTATATATCTGAACTACACGACAGTGTTTGAATGGACAGAGAAACACCTCAGCATACACAACTTTGAAAAAGTATGCTGCCACTTGCAAGTGAGGGGTATGGTTAAATGGTTACTCATATATTTTCCCTTTCTAAAGCATTTCATGATCGTTTCAAAATATCTTTTTTTTTTCAGGGATTCATTTTTAAACTGTTTCGAATAATAATTTGTATAAAGGGCGTTTATAGCTGAGATTGCTTAAACTGAAAACATTGCTGAACGATGCCTTAACGTAGATATTGACGATATATATTTCGGATGAAAAATAGATGACTTTCGGCTACAACAGACAAATAATTGTCTGTTGCCTGTTGTCGTCTACTACTACCATTACTACACTACTAACTCCTACT
>JZLH01S0603069.1:31768-61367 GCA_001188425.1 Eucidaris tribuloides | reverse complement strand
CATAATCAACTGCTTTCATACCTTCTGTGAACTAGATGGTATTCATAAAAATGTACGACTATAGTACAGGATGAGCAGGTAGTGAAACAACAGAACACTTCGTTTTGGACGTATCTGTTACACAAATCCCCACTGCACTGACAAAGTACTAACACGAAACTATATGCGGGACTTAAGTTAATGTTGCATACACATTGCAGCAACAGAGCCACCCGTCGGGTACTCAAACTGCCAATTTCCTCCAATTTTTTATTGCATATGAAGCTGGAATTAAAGTCCCACACTTATAATGCAAATGTAATTTACTTCAGCTAGGAAAATATGGAAATGTGAGAATTTTTGATGAAAGATTTTTCCATCTCCAACCAAGTACTGGTGTATTCTCTTTAATTCTAAAATAAACAGGCAAGTTGGGAAGGCCATTTCATTTAATTGACTCATTGTTAAAGCATCGTACAGAAGCTAATATTACTAAACGTTTATGTCAAGTAACTACGAAAACGTAAATGTTGATTTTTCTTTAGCGATAAGAGGGGCAATACGAGAGGGATACAACGGAATAATGGGCTGGGGAGGGGGTTGGCGGATTTGGCGACTATATTGGGAGATTGGGAGGATATGGGGATCCCCCCCCCCCCCCCCCAAGTCCATTGTATATTCCAAACGTTCCGCCGCGCACGAGGGCGTACAGTACATTAACATATAATTGGTCTTTTTATGTAATAAACTGAAGTTTAGAGATTTGGCCAATTATAATAATAATAACACGTTCTTGTATAGCGCATCATACGTAGCTTATCACGTCTCTATGCGCGTTATTATTACCCCATGGTCATGACAGGTACATTTATGTTAAGCAGCTGTTACGCACTTGAAGCTATAAATGACCCGACCAGGGTACCCATTTATAAACCTGGGTGGAGAGCAGCAAAGCAGATTAAAAATGTCTTGCTGAAGGACATTAATGCCGGGCGGACTCGAACTCCATGCCTCAAGATTGTCAGGCACACGCCTTGCCAATCTCGCCACATCACCTCTGTTAAATTATGTTAAATAATCATAATCGATGGAGTGACTAGATCTCGAATCTCAAAAGTGTTAAATGCCCAGGAGAGCCCAAATATTGCAGCTTTAATAGAGTAACAACTGGGATATTCGTCGTTTTACCTAAAAACAGTGACTCTTTTTTGAAAAGATTTGAAATATCAGATTTGCACAACACAAAATCTGTCTTCCTAGTTATTAAGCAAAACCTAATTTCCAAAATTTCCCACAATTCCCTCGCTCTGTATGCTTGCTCACTTGTTACTTTACCAAATAAAATGAAATGTAATATTCCAACGTTACTACACATCAGTTGACGTTCTAACCTTCATGTACAAATTTCTTCCCCAGTTTGTCTGTCGCCCTCACTCGACTAACTTGTTTTAATGGCAAACAATAATCCTCCCTTATGACGTAAGCAATTTCGAAACGACGTATGGTACAGTCGAATATTCTACGGACATCGAAACTTTTCAATTGCACTTCAAGGCAGCATTAGAGAAGTTGGTAAATTCATTAATCGGATTTTAACGTGAGTATCGATACTGACGGGATTGACTGATAGACAGGTAGGTGAGAGCATGTAGGGTCCATGGTGAGAGGGTGGTGAAGGAGCATCGCTCAACCGCATCGAGCCGAATTCCATCAACGAGGAATCGAGATGTAGCCCTTGATCTTCCAGGCATTTACAACAGTGCGCTGATCTATCCATACCAAGATGCGTCAACAAGACAACAGGACGCACCACTCTCACAAGACGCGACACAACATCCGGCGCATCTCTCAAATACCCATCTCTGACAAAGGCTTGTGGTACAGGCCGAAAATTAAGGTTGGTCTTAGAATTTGTGCTGAAAGCATGTTGTACATTTTTATTAGTGTATGCCAATACGTGTGAATCTCCGTTCTGATATCTAGAAACAATAAATATTTGAATAAATTTCCAAACCCTCACATAGATTCTGTAAAAATTAAAAAGTTTCTTTGTAAATGACGTTTATCTATTTCTTTATTTTTTCCCATACGATGGTTCCCCCCCCCAAAAAAAATATATATATATATGTATATATATATATAAATAAAATAAATAAAAATAATTAAACAAATACATTTTTTATTCTTATTTTTTTATTTATTATTTTTTTGTGTGTTACGTACGATGGTCCCTCATTCCAAATGTCAACAATGTCGAATCAGCTATTCTGGAGTGTAAGGTTCGTAGTGCACTTCAAAGTCTGGCCAATGGGAAGACAGCGGGCTGTGATAACATTCTGATTGAACTTATAAAGGAGGGTGGTGAAGAGGCTGTAAATGTAGTTACAAGACTTTGTGATATGATCTGGCAGGAGAGAGCTTGGCCCCATCACTGGAAAAGATCATTTGTTATTCCTTTTTTCAAGAAGGGCGACAAAAAAGATTGTGGAAACTACAGGGCCATTTCTTTCATTTCTCACACCAGTAAGATTATGCTTATGATTCTTCAGAAAAGGTTGGAAGGTTCCTTAACAAGGAACTACCCGTGGAACAAGCTGGTTTCAAGAGAGGAAGGGGAACAAGAGATCACATTGCTAACTTGAGACGGATTATGGAGCGACAGAGGGACTTTGGTGGGTTTACATGTGCTTTATTGATTACCGGAAGGCCTTCGACTCTGTTGATCATAATAAATTAATAAAATAATCTAATATCATTCGCTGCCCCTCCACACTTAGTAGCCTTACTGCATGACCTGTATAAGGATCAGCCGGCAACAACATGCAGAAACAGAACCGTTTAAGATCGGGAAAGGTGTGCGTCAAGGCTGTATCTTGTCTCCACTTCTGTTTAATCTTTATCTCGAAAATGTGGTAAGGAAAATTGAAGAGGATTGTGACTGTGGTATCCGGATCGGGGGTAGAACCATATGGAACTTGCGCTACGCTGATGACACCACTCTCATTGCTGATACAAAGATTAACCGACTGTTGGTTTCTCTCAGGGAACACAGGGCAAATGCTGGTTTAATCTGAACCTTACCAAGACCAAGATTATGACATCTGGACCTACAGACGATTTCCCTGTTTCCGTAGATGGCCATGAAATTGAGGTAGTTGATAACTTCAATTTGTGAGATCTACAATCACTAGTGACAGTCACTGTGAAAAGGATATCAGAAGGCGCATTTCGTTAGCAAAGAGTGCAATTAGGAAAATTTAGAAAGTTTGGATGGACAGAGGAGTCAGCAAACAGACTAAGATCAAATTAATGACAGCCCTTGTCTTCCCAGTGTTTCTGTACAGTCTGAGACTTGGGTTGTTAGGAAACCCGATAGGAGAAGAATTGACGCGTTCGAGTTATAGTGTTGGCGCCGTCTTCTTCGAATATTTTGGAGAGACAGGAAAACCATTCAGTGGATAATCGACACCTTGTATCCTGGTGAGCCGCTCGAAAAAAAAATGATAGCAACATCTGCATTGAAATACTTCGGTCATATATGCCGCGGACACAACTCCTTGGAGTGGGATATTATGATAGGAATGGTGCCAGGAACACGGTGCAGAGGACGACCAAGAGCAAGGTGGTTGGATGGCATCCTACAAGTGCTTGACATGCAACTTCCCGAAGCTATCCGCTTGGCCGAATGTCGTGATACGTGGAGAAGGAATATCAGAAGGGTCACCGGGGGTCGGACACGACTCGACGGTACAAGGTAACAAGGTAACGATGGTCCCTTTTACCCGATAAGTTGGGTAATACGTACCACCTGTCATTAAAGATATTTTTCACTTTCTTTAAAAAAAAAAATGATCTCCTTCGTGGCTCGCATTTTGTGCCAGTTGATTCATAGCCGTATTTGTGTGAAATAAAGAGTAATTGAGTTAAAATTAAATGTATCACTCAGATGCCTCTTTATTGGAGTTTGCTTTGATATTTTTTAATCTAATTTGTAAATTTTCTAAATAATCGTTGAAAATGTACGCAAAATTTGGCGCAGTAGCACTCGTATGGCTGTTCTCTAACGTTATATGCACCGGTGAACACAATTTGCATTTTAATCTCGTAAGAGACCTGGCTTAAACACAAGAGGAAATTGGCTTCTTATCCCGTAGGTGTATTTGTCTCATGTCAGAGGGCCGAGGGGTGTGACACACATACACCCCTACACCCACACAGACACAGACACGCACACAGACATTTTACGAGTACAGCGTACAATTTGAGATGTGTGCGCACGTTTACACGTTTGTGTGAATGTGTGCGTGTGCTGTTGTATTCCATGCGTTTTGTGTTGTCTACACACACCCACAACATTTTGGAATCTAGTCATTTGAGGAGAACCTCAACATACTAGTTAATTTGTAATAGGAGGAGGATTCCCAGCTTTCATCGTCTTTACATCCGTTTTGCAGTGATTCCAACTACACTTGTTTTAGAGGGGGTCTTTAAATTATGTACGAGTAACTTCTCATTTCGCGGTTGCGTGTAAGCTCCCCAAACTGGATAAGCGTACGAGTACACTCACACACAGACACGAATACACAGACACAAACACATACAAACACAGACAAACAGACATACACAGACACAGACAGACAGACAGACAGACACACACACACACACACACACACACACACACACACACACACACACACACACACACGCGCGCGCGCACACAATATCATCAATATTACCATCAGGGGTTTATATTCCACGGATGACACAACATTAATACGCCAAGAAAGTCCTAATGACATATTGTTTTTTCATTGCTGTTATATTACAATCCCCTTTGATAATTAAATAAGAAAAAAAAATATCAGACGGCGCACCACATCATTAATGAGTGCCCTATCCTTGGACCACCAGAAAACTACAATCCCAATCCCGAAACAGTGAACTGGCTGCAACGACTGGAACAAACTGCCTAGCTGCCGCATACGAAAGAAGAAGAAGAAGAAATAGAAATAAAAAAAGAGAACCTCTTTCGCCACTTGGCAGATCATGTCCTACATGGGAACGAGAAGGGAAACGAGAATAGTAGTGGGGGTAAAAGTTAAAAGAGATTTGTCTTAAGTGAGGAGGAAATATATGTTTAGGATTGAATGACATTTGCTCCGGTTTACCCTAATCCTAACCTCCGACGATAGTTTCATGCAGTAACCTTGACCTCCACCCTATCCCTTACCCTTATTCTGAGCTTGAAACCCAATGGCAACCCTTATCCTACCTCCTTGTCTTGTGAAATATTGTTGCCGGAAACAGCCCGCGAGACTGAGGGCTCGCGATACCGAAGGCCCGCGAGATCGAAGGCCCGTCAGAACAACTGTCGCCGAAACAAATTAATGTCGGGTCATCTGCCCAATAATAGAGGTTGTTCCAAAGCGGAAGGGGATGGGGGGGGGGTAGTACTTTACTCTGAATTGACTGTAAAAAGGGAAATTAGTTCAATTCCCTTTATATGACGGGGAATGTTATTTTTTTTTTGGAACGATCACACCTTAATTTGACAATATCTGACTAGTTAAAGTGCACAACTATAACTTAAGAATGTTGAACACAGCAGTAGTAGTAAATATACTTCTTTCTGTAAAAGTGGACCCGGCGGGGAATCGGGGCAAGTTGTAACTATATTCTGGGTAGGGGTGGTTTAGCATTAAAGATAGTTCGATTATAGTAAAAAATATTATGTAAACAAAAATCATGTATACTCACACACACACGCACACACACACACACACACACACACACACACACACACACACACACACACACACACAAATATATATGTATAGACCTTTTTTTATTAGATTACAGTAAACTGCAGCTCTCCAAAGTGCATCAGCAATATTTAAACCCCCCCCCCTAAAAAAAAAAAAAAATCGTTTCAATCCATAAATATTTATCCCCTGGAGACAGCTCTGGGGCCGAAAACAGTCCTTGTGGTGTCACATTCCGTCCAATTCAGGATCACATGCCAGTAATGTACAACCACATAACAGTCACAGTCTATTGACAATATTATGTAGTTTTCAGAAAACACACAAGAAAGCACCTCAATTGTTGCTTACGAAGTTACTTTATTCCAACACCATACGTTACGCGAAATGACATTAACGGATTCCTTATGTTACGTTACGTTATGTTAATACATTATTAAACGAATGTATTTTTGAATTTGCACACAAATTGTTAAGTGTAGATCAACAGATATTCTGTTTTTGGTAAGTCATACACAAATCACAAATAACACACAGGCTACTTTTAGCAGTGTAAAAACAACCACCCTTCAATAAACAACATATCCATGTATTCTTGGACGATCATTTAATTGTCTCTATCATTTAGAAACACTTCCCGGAATTTTCTCACTTTAAGGAGAGGGCAACATTTCCGCGGAATCGAACATTCCGAGACGATCCGAAATTTGGCCTACCGAGTGGACGTCGTGAAGACATTCCGACTTCCTTTTTGCAACACTTCGGCCTCTTCCGCAAACGCCCCAGAATGTTTTTGCGATGAGGGTTCATAATTTCTAAGCGATCTTTTACTTTCTTCATGGTCTAGAGCCTTGCAACATAATGGTAAACTGGAACTAAAACCGTCGTTTTTGGCACATTTTTGGCCATTGTAACAAATCTGCAAGCTGTATATACTATTGAAACGAGATTTATGATAGTCAAAGTTTTCTCTTTAAGGTTAGATCAAAATATATGACCGAAGTCAAAGTTATGACACGGGGAAGTGATTCTAAAGACTTCTTTTTTGGTAAAAAATCTCGTGGAAGATCCACGTTTTCCCCAATTTTTCTGAATTTGCCGCTTCATAAAATAAAAGTGTGCCATCTATAAATATATTGAAGATGACTATGTGTAGCGGGAAGTCTGAGGATTCTAAAAATGTAAAAATCAAATTTTATTGGCTAGGAGAAGGGCCGCGAAATTGGCAAAAACCAATCACAGACATCATTTTCTCTCAGTATTCTGACTTCCCCAACTGGCTAGAAATCAACGCAGTCTTTATCATTATGTGTTCGAGTGTGAATGTCAACAATAGACTGCTCCTACACTAGCACGGTGTGAGAGCAATAGTGCATGACCAGTGCGTATAACCTCGTATTTCTCTGCCCAAAAGAGGAGCATCTAGGGCTAAACAAATTGAGAGACGCAGCATGATCCAGAAATTGCAGAGTCGATGCGTATCGTTACAAGCCAGTGCGCGAAAACGCCGCGGGCACTTACGGTCTAGACACGGTAGGGTCAGCAGGTTCTGCGACATTTCGTGCCCTTCCCGACTGATTGATAATTATGGTACTCCCAGGTATGTCTATAGCCAATACGCAGAAATGAACCACAATGTCCAAGGAAACGGTGATTTTCCAACATTTTTTTTCACGTCTGACGCGAACAGAATGCCGAAATGACATAACTTGCTTCCGCCATCCTTCCCAATCTTGCCATTCTGTCCTCGTCAGACGCGAAAAGGGTGTGAAAATCGTTTCCTGGATGATTGCTACAAATTTCTGCGTTTTGACTGCAGATATACCTCAATCGGGAAGGACACGAAATGCTGCGGAACATGTTGACCCTTCCGTGTTTTGGTTGCAAGTGTCCACAGTTTCGCTTATAAAGATCCACATCGGCTGCGCACTTTTTTTGAATCACTCCGCTGTTTTTCTGCTTGCCTTCGCGAAGCTACCCTTACCTCGGAGGCTTATTTCAGCGTTTTGGAAGAGGTGGAAGTGTTGCAGACAGGCGGAATGTCCAGACGATGTCCTCACAACAACGCAGACAACTTGATGAAGGTGTCAGGTTTCATTTCCACTACAAAAATGTGTCCTCAACCAAAATTTGGATGCGGGGACTTTGCCCTTTCCCCCAAAAATGCGGAAAGGCCAGGAAGTGTTGAAGAATGTTAAAGACAGTAAACAAAATCTGTCAAAAAATGCAGATAGGTTCAGGACTTGATAATCAATTTTGCATTGCCCGTCTTGTCTGCAACCTAGAGGAGGCCAGGCATTAAAGGGAGAAGGCGCCAGCAACTAACAGGCATAAGTTAAGAATAAGAATGACATTGTGAGTATTGTGAAAATTATGGTACATGGTGACAAAAACAGCCTAAATAAGGGGTACTGTGTGATACTCACCCTCATCAAGGCCCTATAAATTAGTTAATTTGTGTTTATTTTACGTCTTTGTAAGTTTTACCCTAAGACAAACTTGCAGAAACAGCTAAAGGGGGAGGAGCTTATCAATTCAAACAGTGCATACAGTACCACGGTGCGGCTAACACACGTCGCGTGGCATGCATTGGTCACGCATGGTCAGCTCCCTGCAGTGCACGTGCAATCTGATTGGTTGGCAAGAACTCAAATATTTCCTTAACTTATGCCTGTTAGTTGCTGGCGCCTTCTCCCTTTAAGTGTAATGTGAAGTGAACTCCGCTCAGCACTGCCTAACATTTGGTTAGGCTGTGTGAAGGATCCATTCATTGAACATTTCTCACTCACCCACCAGCCGGTATCTAGTGTAATTTGCTTTAATGGACCTGTTTACTAAGTAATTAAAATTTATGGATATTTCTTTCCCGGTGACATAGGTTTAAATCCATTAATTTACTATTAATGTATAAGCTAAATACTTGGGATCCGATCTGCATGCAATTACGTCTCGCAGGCCGCAGCCTGACAAGCTTTCACGTTGTGCAAGAACAACCTTTACTTAAAAACTATTTGAAATTTGAATATGTTAAACGGGTCTTTTCGTCAAGGTGAGGCGTAACCATGGCGGGGTTGAGAGTTTTTCTGATTTTCAATCTGCCAAATTACCCACCAAAATCGGTGAAAAAACATCAAATTCGTATTGATGCACTTTATGGGTAAATACCCGAGCATGATGTTGTAATTGCACGTGAAACGTCTGGTGACCCCCCCCCCCCAAAAAAAAAAAAAAAAAAATGGGTGCCGGCGGTTTATGCGCAAGCAGATTTGGCACTTAAAGTATATGCGCGCCGGTACTATTGGACCCTGTGCCGCAGCTTTAAGGATTTTTGCCGCGGATTGGCCGTTTTTTTTTTTTACCTGAAATAAAGTTTTTTTTTCAGGTATGTATCAAAACCGCCATAACTGCCAAAAGCCGTATGGCGGGCACTTTAAATTTTTGCCCGTCAAGTGAAGTGAAAAACCGCCAAATTTGGTGTTTTCGGCGGGGAAACCGCCAAACTTGGCGACGCTGAACCATGGTAACAAATGCGAAGTTGGGATTTTAATATGAATTGGACCAACCGATTTGATGCGGAACTTATTCGGTGTTGATGCGGTGTTTTCAGGATGATTATGAATGGTTAAAGACAAGAGTGCCGATTCGGAGCAGCACTGGATTGCGGTCGGGTGTTTTGATATGATGAGGTTTTACACTGCTGGTGTGTGCAAATCAAGAATACAATCCGTTACGTTACGTTACGTTACATTACGTTTCGTTACACGAAATAAGACTTACATACATCTTACGTTACATTACACAAAACAACGTACACGAAACTTACGATATAATGCATGACATGAAAAGAGAACAACCTAATCTATAATATACCAAACATTTTTTTTTGTATTTTTTATCTTTGTATTTTTTATTTTTTGGTGAGACACTATTAAATCTATTATTGTATTAACTTTTGCATAATATATTCCTAATTCGGATAGGTTTTCAGTGGGGTAGTGTAAGCTAAAGCATACATTTCTCAGTGCGATGACTAAATTTGTGTCTCAAAATGAATGGAAAGTTACGTTAACCCTAAAAAGCCCAAAGCGGGAGGGGGCACAATGGCACAAGGTCATGTATGTCACTTTTTTTTATTGTTTCTTAACTACATGGGAGAGTTACTGTTACTAGTTTTTCATATCTGTTGCCTCAAATATGACATGAAAGTATACTTGATCTATTCATAACATATTCAATACATTCCTTTTGTTTTTCTTTATTTTCGAACAAATGGCACCAAAAGAATAAAAAGTATCGAAAAAATTTTTCTGCTATTTTTCTTTATTTCCAATTTTATATTATTAAATAAACATGATTTGATGCTAGATAGTGTATATTAATTTCATCAACAAGTTGGTTCTCGAACCACAATGTCTCGGCCTCACTGTTTTAAACGTTCATGAAAATGAGCGCATGCACCTTTAATTGGCAAGTTTTCGCAAAATGCTGGGGGTGGGGAGCCATAAAACTATGACAATATAAGATTTTGTTCAGTAGGAACTACTTTGACCTCGAAATTGTTTTTTGCGTTCTGGGCAGTTGGTTCTTCTGCAAGTTTGGTGGTCCTAGCGACATCCCGATGGAAAGTGACACACTAGATTGACCCCTGATGACCCCTGCATGACCTTTTTGACCTGGGCATTGTTCTGCCATTCAGGTTCAGTGGTTCTCGGACAAAGTTATGGTGGTCCTAGCACATTCCTATGACAATTGACCTTTAGATGACCCTGCATGACCCCTGCATGCACCTTTGACTGGGCATTGTTCTGCATTCAGGTTAGTGGTTCTTCTGACCAAGTTAGGTGGTCCTTAGTACATCCTATGACAAATTGACTCTATTGATGACCCGCAGATGACCCCTGCAATGACCTTTGACCCAATTACCTTATCCACCCACTGATCATTGTTACAAGTTTGGTTTAATTGAAGCAACACTTTCAATTGACAGTCATTTAACGAAACTTTTAACCAAAAATGATGCGGACATACTACATACATAACATACAGAAAAGTATTCATAGTCTCTTTCCTGAAACACGTCCAGGCGAGACAAAAAAAGTATAAAAGAACGCAAAAGGGGTATTTTTTTCATGTTTTTAACTCTTCGGTACAACCAGCAGTGCATAATAATTTGTGCATAAATATAGGCATAACATTATCACTGTATGTAATGTTTATATAAATGAAAAAAGTCCAAGTTACTCAAAATGCTTATTTTCTATTTGAAAATATGTGATCTTCTATAACTATTTGATAAATGAGGCACTGTTTAATGTATTCACGGGCTATATAAGGACGAAGGCAAGAAAATAAATTTTCTATGTATTTCATTATATTGTGGTGAATAGCCCTCCCCCCCCCCACCCTGCGTGGTTGGAATTAAGTTTGCAAATACTGGTTTTGTTTATATTGTTTAGTAATTCCTAATGGGCAGGAAGAATCACTTCTGTTTGTTTATTTTTCAAAATCAATTGCTTCTTTTTATGCATATATATGCCCAATATGCTCCTCCTCCCCCTCCCCTTCCATCACGGCGAGTAGCTTGGGATTTTTAGGGTTAAAAGGCATACATTTCTAAGCCCAGTAGCTAAAATGTTAGTGTAAGTTAGTGTAATGTCTATATATACAACTAGAGCAGTTCGACTCCGCGCAGCCGATGGGTATGCTTCCGCACTCCCACCCCAATTTAGTTACATTTAAATGCCTCATGCATACATAGTATGCAATGAGCTCAAATCGGGCATATGAAGCGATCTGTGATCTTTGACCTTGGACGTTTCAACTCCAAAATTTTATCAGTTCGAATGCTGATGCCTCATAATTTATACTTGACTCAAGTTGTATTCAAATCTCACCATCAGTTCTTAAGTAAATGTGGTAGCAGACCCAAATCATACATGTTTTATGCCCTATGAACTATGACATTTCAACCCCAAAAAATTATTTGGATCATCAGTGCCTCATATCTAGAGTTGGCCCAAGATTCATCAAAATCTAATCACAGGTTTTTGAGTTATAATGTTAACGAGACCAAATCAGATATGTTTTCAGCCATGTGACCTCTGACCTTTTAACTCTGAAATCTAATCAATTCATCTGTGCCTCATAATAAATACTTGTCCCAAGTTACATTGGCATTTGATCAGCCGTTTTCAAGTTTTTGTGACCTTTGACCTTTCAATTCTGAAATCTAATCATGTCTGGCCCAAGTTACATTGAAATGTGATTAGCTAGTTTTAGGTAATCCGGTAACGAGCCCGAATCAGACATTTTTTAGGCTTTGTGACCTTGGACATCAATTCCGAAACGTAATCCGTTTATCGGTGCCTCATATTTCATGCTGGCTTTATGAAAATCTGATCAGCCCTTTTCAGTGATCGCTCAAATGAAAACCATTAACGGACGGACAGACGGAGAGAAATTAGACATTTAGGTCCTGTGATCTTTGACATTTGAACTCGAAAATTTCATCAATTCATTAAGATATCATAGCACATATTTGTCCTAGTTTCATCAAAATCCGTCAACCATTCTTAAGTTATTGATCCGGACGGACGGACCTTCCTACAATTATATACTTACAATTATTATTTTTGTCTTCTTTTTACGTTACTTATTGTAATACCGTTATAATTGAACCTAATATCCAAAATTGTAACCATAATTATGTACACAAAGGTTCGGTTAGCCTTTCACAATTGATAGAAACTTCAAAACATATCATTTACTATACCATTGACTGCAAAGATAATGAATTTAGCAAACCAGACTACTGTTGTACACATAATGTGATGGAAAGTTTTACAAAAGATTCGTCATTTATATTTCTGACCTGTTACTACGATAGCCTGATAAAGTCGCCCATTTTATGAAACATAGACATAGAACAAACAATACTTTGGGTGAAAGTATGAATATTCAAACTTGTGCAAAATGTGAAGGGTATACAATTTTTTTTCCTATTTTTGAGGAATTTGCACTTCCATACTTCATATCATAATCACGATATTATGTGGCACTTTCCTTACATTTGGGTTGTGTGACTTTATCAGGGTATCGTGGTGACAGGTCACATTTGACATAACACCAAACAAAATGATTACAAGTAAATAAAAAAGAATAATATATATAATAATAATAATAATAATAATAATAATAATAATAATAATAATAATAATAATGATAATAATAATAATAATAATAATAATAATAATAATAATAATAATAATAATAACAATAATAAAAAAGACAGGGTTTTAGCAAATTTATCTTTAGTCCAGTCAAATCTGAACGTTATATTACATTAAACGAGACTTTAAATACCTTACATTACATTACATTACATTACATGACATTACACGAAACAACTTACGATAGCACGAATTATGTGAACGAGAACAACGCTACCCTTGACATTATCTATAACACTATATACATATTTATAAGAGTATATTTGAAGAGTTTGATAACAAAAGCCAATGAACGCCTTTTTTAAAATTTATTTCAAAAAATGGTAAGAGATGTTGTGTAGCAAGAGGGCTAACTTGCGTTTATTTTCATTTGTTTTGCCAAACATTCACCTTTACGTCTAATATGATAATTTCGAAACAAAAGTTTTATGGCAAACGCAATTAACGCCTTCTGACTTTCATGCCACTCGGCCAATAAGCGTGCATATCATTTCAACAATGCGGCGCCCATAAAACTCTACAGACGTACAGTGACCTCAGGCAGGCCAGGTGCATGCTAGCATTTTTTTTTTCAAAAATTCACCATTTGTGATTTGAAAAAAAAAACCAAACAAACATGGTTTCACGTCAAAACCCAATATATCCATTCATCTAATCAGTGTGCATATCATACCCAACAGCGGCACCCATAAAACTCTACAGTTGCAAAATGACCTCAGGCAGGTCAGGGGTGCGCTACTGCATATAGTGCACGGAAAAACATTGATCGGATGCTCCGTTTCGTCTCCTTGATCGGAATTCAATGTGGATATATGGCATTTCGCAAAGAAATGGTTTGTGGATATTTAGATTTTTTTTTTTACAATAAAAATGCAATTAAAGCAATCAATTTTGGTAAAATGTCATATTTGTAGATTTATGCAATTTTGCCACTGTAATGTTATCATTTCATAAAACTATTTATCCTCAGTTGAGATTTCTTCAATTATTTGCACATCAAAAATGTATCTTTCATCTCAGTTTGACTAAAGTGGATATATTGGCTATTGCTATGAAACTCTTCATTTCTGTTTACACTCCATTTTCTTAATGAAATTATTGAAACATATTAATTGATACAGATAATCCCTATTTCGGACTGGTTACTCTAATATGGTTGATGCATTTCTGCATCAGATAACTAAATTTTGTAAGAAAACGGATTGAACTTTATCTTATCAACAAATAACATGTATTCCGAAAAAAAAAATCTATACACAAATCTAAGCTACATGATAATTGGAATGGGGCACAAATATCCCTTTTTTTTGGGCCGTACTTGCCTACAAATGTTTAACATTCCTTTAACTTATTGCAATACCGTTACGTAAGTCTACAATTATGTACAAATAATTTTCATCCCTTTAAAAGTGATAATGTGTTTATATGAAATATGATCAAACACTTAAATAAAGGACATATTCAATTCCAAAACCTCACCAGGTTGAAATTGATATAAAGTAAAAGTTACAGCTGACTGTAAAGATGATACATATGGCAATGAGCAATAACCAAATAATAAAAAGAGGAAGAAAAATACCACTACTAATATTAATAACACTCATAATAAAACATGAAAATACTGATAACAGGAAAATCAGTAATGTAATACTAATATACCATGCGATAATGAGACATTAAAAAGGTATACGTTTACAATGCATTTCTCTATCAGTATCCGTAATAAAATATCCGGAAGTACAGGCATTTTATCAAGGTTAAGATTTTTCTTACCTCAAGATATTCTTGTAACCCTTTATTACAATATTGTATTACCTTACTTGAACTATTGCAACATTGTGTGGGGACATACTTTTAAAAGTCATCTGCATAAATAATACGAAAGCGAGCCATCAGGTTGATAACTAACTCTGACTATGGTGCTTCTACCAAACCACTATTTTTGAATTTAAACATATTGCCCATTACCTAATTAATATCATTAAATTCACTTTTATTCATGTATAAATACAGCACTGGAAACTTGCCAACCATATTTAATAACATGTTTACAATCAATTCCACCGTGCATTCCTACGGCACTCGACAACATAACTCATTTCATCAACCACAGGTGAATACCACCTTAGCTCTAAATTCCTTTCGGATTAGCTGTATTAGAGAATGGAACCAACTCGATCATTGTATCAAAACTAGCACAACCCTTTCAAAGTTCAAAGTATTGTATCGTAAACAGTTGTTTAACAATTTGCGAACTGCAACATACTGTGATTAAGATGGTTTTTATTCACTATGATTTATGTTTCAGGATAATTACTCAATTCGTGTTATACAGCCCCCCCCCCAACTCTTCTCTCTTTTTCTTTTCTTCTGTGTGATTGCGAATGGAAGTGTGACAGTGTGTATGGTTCGATGATGTCTATGAGTGTGTTTTGTATGTGTGTTTGTGTGTGTGTGTGTGTGTGTGTGTGTGTGTGTGTGTGTGTGTGTGTGTGTGTGTGTGTGTGTGTGTGTGTGTGTGTGTGTGTGTGTGTATTTATGTAATGTCAATGTGCTCAAGTAGAAGTTTTAATCCATTTTGATTTGCTGTAATTTAAGGTAACTTGTTTAATTAATTGTAGTGTCATTTATTTGATATACATGTATTTGGTTATTTTTGTTTGGGCCCCATCCAGCAAGCATCGCTTTATTAGGGGTACCCTGATCTGATATTGATTTGTATTCTTTGTAAATGTATGAATTTGTCATTTTTTATGGTCAAATATATTGAAATTGAATTGAAATTGAGTATGGACAACATTAGTAGTACCAGCAAGAAGAAGTGATGGTAGTCGTAATATTTTCATCAGTCTATATTTTCTACTGAGCTGATATTTCTTTTTATACCCCCCCCCCCAAAAAAAAGACAATAACATTCATAATAATACAAGGACAATGAACAGAAATATTGCCCAAACTCAGTTATACGAAGGGTCTTTCTTGTTCTTTTCTTTTCCTTTTTTCTTGCAAGCACGCGACGATATCTTACACGCACATACATTTAATAACAACATGATAACAGCGTGATCTTCTAGAATTGATGTTTTACAATTCCGTAAAATACGTATATGATTACATTGATTTTTTATTTTATTATCTTTTTGCAAAGCAGTATGTCCTACTGATATATACACAAGTATACTTCTGCAGCACGAAGGAAAAACGCAGTATGTACATTTTTCACTAATCTACATATCGACCATTTTATGTTTTTTTTTTTACCAATGAAAAATGAAGATGATATGATTGTGTGGTTCTATTCTATCCAGACGTCTATTTGTTGTACATACACAGGCAATTTGATTTTTGGTTTTTTTTATTTTTTATTTGAGCTTTTAAAAGAAATGTTCAGATTTTGGTGAAAGACTCTTTATACATGAGCAAACAAATAAGAAACTGTTTGTCTTATTGAAGAAGGTCAGTCGTGTTGTGAAGTATTTAGATATTTGTTAGTTTTTTTTCTTTTAAAATTTTGTGCTGTGTATTTCAAATACATGTATAATGAAATGATTTGTTCAAAGACAATAGTTTCAAAACCGGAGAGATGTTCTAGTGGTTAGAGCGTCCGCCTAACGTCCGGAAGGTCACGGATTCGAAACCCGTTCGGGTCATACCAAAGACTTTTGAAAATGGTACCTTCTGCTTTCTAGCCAGGTGCTCAGCATTCGAGGGCAGAGAAGGGTAAAAATAACATTTCTGTTATGTAGGGAAAGCTGGTACAGCAGTCTATGAAATTGAAGCCGCTACCCTAGATAAATAAGACGTAATTACTATTATTATCATTAATACACTCCTGCTCATAATAATTTATGGAATTTTGTCTGATACTTAGAGTCTTTTTCCGATATATCGTCCAAATTTTCGTAATTTATTTCACAAAAACGCAGTTATGTGAAGCAATGTTATTTAATGAGATGACTTAAGTGAAAACTAAAGTTGGTTTGAGCGCAATAACAATTATAAATTATTTTTTTTTAAATCCACAAAAAATCATGAAAAAGTATTTAATTAAAGTAATTAAAAAAACAACACAGAAAACTGATAAATTTTGATCTCATGTCATTTATCACTAAATTAACATCAGAACAGTGTCTGTTACAAGTCTTATAACGCGCATAACCACCACGTGACTCAACAACAACAAGAACAACACCATTTATAAACACAGGTTTTAGTGTCAAGTCGGACGCTAAAAAATGCTCAAAATTCCTGAAATACTTAAATTATGAGTGTTTCACATGGCGTGAACAAATATTAATCTCAGACGTACCGTTCACGGAAAAAATGGCAACTTCTAAAATGTTTTTTTAAGTATTCCATAATTATGAGCATGAGTGTAGTAGTAGTAGTAGAAGTAGTAGTAGTAGTAGTAGTATAGGTTTTCCCGGTCATTTTCGCAACTTTTTTTACTCATTTTAACTTATCAATATTCTAATTCAACTCGTTTGATGAATCCGGACAAACTGAATTTTCAATTTCAAGTTGGATGTTTTCACGTTACCATATTTGCTTTTCATAAGCACACTTGCCTCATTCATTTTGTAAAAAAAAATCATGTATTCAGGTATTCATTATTCAATTTCATAGTTCAAGAGGTTATCTGCGCTTGATTTTACAGTTTCTTTTTCATTTACGTGTAATCTTTTTATTGCTTTAGAAGTTCTATTTAAAAACCTTGTCCCCATTAACTTTATTGATGTAATCTTTGTTTTGTTTTTCTATTCTGAAATCATTTCTCTTCCTCTCTCAATATTTTAAGGAGAAAGTGATGTGTGTGTTTATGTGAGTGTGTTTGTGTACAGGTGTGTGCGTTTGTGTGTGTGCGCGTGCGTGTGTATATATGGGTGTGTATATAAGCTATTCCTCCCCTTCAAAAAGATTAAGAGTTTGGTTAATGCATTATTGACACGGCGTAATTCCCATTAATTGGAATCCCAATTGTGTTTTTTTCTTAATAATCCTAATTGTTTATACAAATCTTGAGATTCTTAACTTCAAATTGTTCCTCCGCACCAGAACTTCACAGCTGGCCAGGAAGTACACATTGTACATTGTCCTCACGTGACTTGAAAATAAATGAGCGCATTTCATAAGACGATTGCACATTCTTGAATATAAATGCGTGAAACACCCACACCTGTTAACCACATGAAATTGAAAACACGTTTTGTGGCTTATAATTTGGCTTCAGTATTTGAGAAACCGAATGCTTTGACATGAAATTGAATAAAAGTTGGAAGAAAAAGAATGATTGTATCACGGTTTATTCTATTTCACTTGAAACTGAATAATCTGGATAACAAATGGAATGCAAAACGTGTGAAAATGACCGGGAAAACCTATAGTAGAATTAGTATTAGTATTAGTAATAGGAGTAGTAGAAGTAGTAGTAGTAGTAGTAGTAGTAGTACATGCAATGCAGATTATCCTTGTCTAAAAATAGTTATGTGTCTAGTTATGAGACTAACTTTTGCCCATATTGCGTCTTCCTTGGTGAAACTCCAAGTTAACTGTAGATACTGCGTTAAAACATTGTTAAACGGGCTTTCGGAAATGCCTTTTGAAAACTGAATACGTCACATGGAAAAACTCGGTTTGTTTGGTCATTTTTCACCAAAAAAAAGGCAAATCGACAAAAAAATGTCAGATACTGCATTTTTCCTTGGGAGGGCAGACATGAAAGGCATTCCTTTTAACCCGTTGGAGTTAACTTGTGTTGGGGTTAACGGAAAATGTGCATTATAAGATAATCAAATCGTCTCCAACGGGTTAACTCTCATGGAGCAAACCGTACGATGTCAAAGCATTCTAACACCTGGAAGCTCTCGTGAAATACGTAGTTACAATAACAAAGTATGTTACATAATGATAGAATGTAAATAAACAAACATATTTTTGGCATTTTCTTTAAATGTCCACAAACTGTTTGGTGATGACCTAAAAAAATCTCCCCGATTGCAATACTTTTATATGAATAACTAAAAACACTTGCAATTTTTGAGAACTATTAGTAAATAATATATACAATTATGACGACTTTCTTTCTTACATCCTTTTTGGCGCCTTCCATTTTCTGTCCACTTTACAATAATATCGCCCACATCATAAGTCCTTATTGAGTATACGTCGATATAACAAACTTCATCTAAATTCCCCTTTTTATATTTACAAGAACACACGTACATGTTAGCTGGTGTGCCCTTCATCATTTGTATTATTCATTTAAAGTGCATGCGAATCTACGTGTACTGAAAAAGCCATGCACGATTTACAGGTAATCAGTTGTCATTTACATATACATATTCATCAAGATATAGTTCATTATTTCGAGAGCTGTACAAATTATCTTTTGTCATTTCCTACATACATTAATCAACAGCAACACCATGATAATTTCCTTTTGTTTTAGTTGTTCGCAATTCTTTGTACTACTGGTAGGCTATATCAATGTGTACATTTTTATCCTTATCTGGATACATGTATACTCAATATAACTCAATGGTAATATAAGAATATCTTATTAAGAAATGTATTGAATTAATATTAATGGAAGTACTACTACTACTACTACTTATAATAATGATGATGATGATAATAATAATAATAATAATAATAATAATAATAATAATAATAATAATAATAATAATAATAATACATTTATGTTGTTACCATTGTTACTTATCTCTAAATTGCAAAAAATATTTACAGCATCGTTCATTACTCATTTCTTGATCTATAATTATTCTTGAACAATGATAATAAACATGACTTGTAACCACTTATATGAAACTTCTGTATATTGTACACGTAAAACACACTCGTAAAATACATAATTATAATAACGTAGATGCATATGTCATAATGGGACAGTGTTTTTGTATTTCATCGTTTTACATGGTTCTAAATATGTACTGTTGTCGCTCTTACCTATATTTCACCAATTGTATATATAATGATTTTATATACATGACATGATTCTTTTATTTACACTTACTTACACAATTGTTGATTTATTGTTCCTTTTTGTAGATATTTCACAAGACTTTAATTTGTAATGTATAAATATCAATATGACAAACCCAACACCACAAACACCGTCCTTATTTTGTACTTATAGGAGTCATATGTTAGCCAATGATTCTTCCCCATTTATTTATTTATTTATTTACATTTTAAATGCAAATCATAATGTAATAAAACAGGTGTGCATAGTTTTGGGTAGCCATTTGTTACATGTAACGAGCTTGTCCACAGGGATAAGATTCATTTTTTTGGCAAATGTTACTTTTTTAGCCAAAATCCATGCAATGGTAGTAGCTCTATAACAACGACTGTAATGAGCAATTGGAATTCCCACCATAATCCGGTACACACAACCAAGAAAATTGGCATTTACTTTCAAAAGGGGGTTGATCAAGTTGATTGTTTTTCCAAAAGAGATATCCCCCCACAATTTAAATTAAATAAAAACAATAAAAAAAAACAATGAAAATAAAACATGAAAAAAACGAAAACTCATAGATTGCTTTTTTTCTGAATGTTTTTTTGACATTGTCTGGTACTTTGTTAAGTTAAGTTTGCTTCAAGCAGAAACATTGCAATAAGAGTAAATAAAAAAAATCTCACTTTTCTTAGAATAATGACGAATAAGAGGATATACTCACTTTTATAAATAAATCATCCATATAATATGTATTTTATTAGAACGGAAAATGTTGATCATGGTGGTATCAGTGATGAGAGAGAAGAGTAAACTAGTTGACACGCGATGTAGCCACATCGTGTGACAACTGGTTTACGTTACTCTCTCGTCATGTATTTCATTATTTTGCATCTTCTCCATGTGTAAAGTGTTTTCAGGTTTTTCGCAACAGTTAATGTTATCAGGTAAGACATGGTATACATATTATATACATGGTGAAAATTGTTTAGCGAGTAAATGCTTTTCTAAATGTATTCTTGTCATCACTTGGTAAACAGGTCCTGTGTCAAATCACTAAACATATATTTTCATAACATATCTTTGTTATCTATCTTTGTTTCTAACCTCTAGTGTTTAGATATTAAATACGCGGGTTTACACTATCTTTACAAAGCTATGCATGATACTCTATCAACTATTACAATTATATTATATTTACACACGTACCCCCGAATTATATATCAACAAAAGATTATTAGTAGCAGTAGTATTTCTCTATAACTTCAAAATCAGTCCCATATGTCTGTAAATTTGTATCAACTTCTGCTCCCCTTAAATCAACATTTTATTCACCTGATTGAATCTACTTGGGTATTTGGCTGACAGATAAACCTTATTATGAAATAATGATCAAAAACATAATTTGGACACGTGTGTGTTTTGTGTACAGATAGTATATAGGCCTGTGTTAAAGATTGTTCATATAATTACATATTAAACTATTTAAAACGATCATAATTGATGATAACCATAGGAAACTTCGAACTTTTTACGCAAGTCAGTATCTTCCAGCCCTGGGTGAAAACTCGATTGGGTACATTATTCATTCAACGACGTCTGCCGGCTTGCTGTCCTCCTGTCCCGCCCATAGCTTGCATCTGAAGACCGGGGGTATTGGAGGCCTTCTTGCGATTTTCAAGGACATACAGAAATGTATAGATGATTGGGTTGATCAATGAGTTAATGGGTAATACAAAAACTATTACCCAGGCATGGGCCTCAAATGGAATATCAAAAACACCCGCCTGGGATAAAATTCCCATGACAATGACGGGCATCCAGCTGCAGAAATCAGTGCCAATAATGATCGCCATTCTCTTGGCCAGTTTGATCTCGCGCTGCTGATCAGAAGAGCGCGCCGCTGACACGCTTCGGGAGGATATCTTTGTTTTCACAAATATTACAAGGTAATTGACGGACATTGCAAGAAACATCAACAGGTTGATTCCAATGAAGACAACCACAGAATAGATCCACTTTTCGCTGGATTCATCCTGGTCTGTTATGCTAAACCCTATTGCAACACCGCTTTGTTGTCTGGTAGAGATGTCGGTTGTATTTGTTGCCGCTACGCTAATTGGCAAACCAACACAGACATCGGAGAGGCCGTAGAATCCAGATACGTACGACGTGAGGATAACTGGGACTAAACTCAAAATAAAGCTCACGATCCAGGAGATGGCAACAGTAATACGCGCAGAAGAGAAACCAAATCGAACGCCTCCGAAAGGAAAACATACTCCAAGGAGTCTGTCAAATGATATTATTGTGAGGAAAAAAACGGAACATTCACTTGAAAAGAGAGCTATGAACCCTGCAAACTTGCAAAGCTCAGATTGCCGCCATTTTGAGGCACCTAGATAGAAAAGTTTATCGAGAAAGTAAGCATCCACCGAAGCAATGATTAATAAGTAAACACCATTAAGACAATCGGCAATGGCTAGGTTACTGATAAAGAAAGCCTGTATCTTAGCTCGCTCTGAGGTTTCTTTACGACGGCGAATGAAAAGAGCAGCAGTGTTAGCGGTGATAGCACCGAATGCTACGATCCACACCGCAGCACGCAGGGTGTTGCTTGGAAGGAGGTTTACATGGGAACAGGAGTCCAGAGACGATGATTTGGCAACGTAGCAGGTAGCGATGTTTAGGAGACAGCACACACGATAGTCAGTAGTGGACCTGAAGAAGAAAGAAAAAAAAAAAAAAAACGTGATTTATAGTAATGATTATCACTTCATTTTGTTTATAATTCTGATAATAAATATAATTACTACATTCAACTTTTCCCGGATTTTAGTACAGGTTTTCCCGGTTATTTTCACACGTTTTGCATTCCATTTGTTAGCCACATCATTCAGTTTCAAGTGAAATAGAATGAACCGTGATACAAATCATTCGTTTTATTCAAATTGACATTCGATGTCATTATAAAGCATTCGGTTTCTTAAAGACTGTAGTCCAATTATAAGCCATACAATGTGCTTTCATTATCACGTTGTTAACAATGTGGGTTATTCACGCATTCATATTCAGGAATGTGCAACCGTGTTATGACATGCACATATTTATTTTCAAGTCACCTAATGATACGTATACTTCCTGGCTATGAATATCTACTGGCGTAGCGTATACACACACACACACACACACACACACACACACACACACACACACACACACACACACACACACACACACACACACACACACACACTCACAGACACACACACACACACACATACACAATCACATATACACACACACTATATACATATATATATATATATATATATAGGCATACATATACCTTTTTGAGTTTATACTGCTATTAATAACTACGTATATTATGTATCTATTAATATATCTATATCTATCTATCTATCTATATCTATATCTATCTATCTGTATATATATATATATACATATATATGTATATATATATACAGTGTGTGTGTATGCGCTGATTGTATGTGTGTTGTGTGTGTGTGTGTGTGTGTGTGTGTGTGTGTGTGTGTGGGTGTGTGTGTTGTGTGTGTGTGTGTGATGATTTTCAGAATAGAAAAAACAACAAAGATTACATCAGCAAAGTAAATGGGGACAGGGTTTTTAAATAGAATTTCTAAAGTAATAAACAGATTACACGTAAATGAAAAAGAAACTGTAAAATCGAGCGCAGATAACCTCTTGACCTATCTATTTGAAATTGAATAATGAATACCTGAATACGTGATTTTTTACAAATTGAATGAGGCAAGTGTGTTTATGAAAAGCAAAACTGATAACTTGAAAACATCCAACTTGAAATTGAAAATTCAGTTTGTCCGGATTCATCAAACGAGTTGAATTAGAATATTGTTAAATTAAAATGAGTAAAAAAAGTTGCGAAAATGACCGGGAAAACCTATATTAGCTTTCTTTTCAAATCGACCAAACGAGATATTTTTATAATTTTATATTTTTAATAGCAAACGCTAATGAACGCTATTTTTTTCTTCATTTCTTTCAATAATGGTAAGCAAATTGTTGTATAGTGAGGGGGCTAACTGGCGTACATTTTGATTTTTAACGTCTAATTTCGTGATTTCGAAAACGCAGCGTTATGGCAAAACCAATAAACTCCACCTGACTCTGATGACAAAACTCAATATATCTGCTAAGCCAATCAGCGGGCATATTTTTAACAACATGGCGGTGCCCTTAAAGCCAAGTTTAGTTTTGGGGATTTTTTGTATTTGAAAGCTTTGTGCCCCAAAGTCGGGGGGGGACCCCGACATTTTTGACCATATGTTTACATTATAGCATCCAAAGGGTTGATAAGGCGTTAAGGTTATATGAGTTATACCTCATCTGAAAGAGCACACTCTGCTCTTTCAGATGAGGTATAACTCGGATAACATTAATGCCTTATTAACCCTTTGGATGCTATAATGTAAAAATATGGTCAAAAATGTCGGCCCCCCCCCCCCCGACATTTTCATAAATTCATATAAAAAAACTAAAGACATTTAGAATCTATTATTGCAGGGTTATGACTTTGGGGCATAAAGCTTTCAAATAACAAAAAATCCCCAAAACTAAACTTGGGCTTAAACCCGTTGAGGACGAGTGATAAGATATCTCGTAACGAGGTCATGGGAATGTGGTTTAAAGCGAAATTAAATCGTAGCCAATGGGTTAAAACTCAACAAACGCACTGCGACCCCAGGCAGGCCAGGTACTTGATAGCTATTTTTTTTTTTTATTTACCAAAACCTGTGATTTGGTGATTGTGAAAAAACATAGTTTCATGGCAAAACCCAATAAATCCAAATGACTTTCATGTCAAAACTCAATATATCCACTCAGTCAATCAGCGTGCATATCATTCCCAACATGGTGGCGCCCATAAAACTCTACAGTTGCAAACTGACCTCAGGCAGCCAGGCGTGCTAGCATGCAGTCCACGAAAAAAAATCCAAATCGCAGAAAATCCATAGATCGTGCGCGACAATCGGCGGGATAGCATCGCTGGCTGTGAGGCATCCCCCTCCTCTGCCCCGTACATTTTAGTTACTAGGTATAATTTCTTCACTAGGGGAGAAAGGCGAAGGGTTGAGGAGGAAAATGCAATTAAAACTGGAAAAAAAAAACTCAATGGCCCGTATTCTGGAAGCAAGTTTACCTTAGACACCGTGTTTAAACCTAGGTTTATCTCCAAGTTAGACCATAGGTTAATCTTTTCTTATTCACAAAGCAAGTTTAAAGTTAGACAGGGTGTCTAGGCCTAACTTGGCCAAAAGTTAAACCACCTCTGAAGTAAGTTTAAACCCGGGGTTATCTCTTCAAAATGCCTGAACATCGTTCATTCTGACGTTTTTTCCCCGTATTGTTTGGTGAGTTAAAGTCTAAATTTTCAAAATGAGGGATTCAACTTGTAAAGGCAATGGTCAACATGCACTTTTTGAGCACCAGTACTGATTCCGTTGAAATATACCATTTCCAAAATGATCGTTTTTGTGCGCCAACTTCAGTATAGAGATCGTACACTCGCGGTGCGCATCGCACTGCACTGCACGCGACATTACTTATGCCCTGTTGTATGCACGTAGTCATAGCTAGCTGTGTCAACAACGTTTAAATCTGTCATCATGGCGTTGACTTTCAAATCTACGAAGTACGAAGGAGAAGCGGACAATAGAACTACATGTAACTGAGTACATGATCAAGTAAGTGGCAGGCAGTGCATCATTCAAAAAAAAAAACAAGATGAATAGACAGCGGTCCTTGGGCTGGCAGTGCAGACTTTCATCAAATTAAACGATCTATCAGAAGTCGCAGCCAGAGTCAGACTCAGACTGAGACTGGAGGCCGGCGGGTTTGGGGCTGGCATATCTATCGCGATCGGCTGGCTTACCAAATTTGCAGGACATTGGCTTTCTAGCTTTCACTTTGGTGAGTAAGGACTTAACTTATGGGGATGTTCATTTTGACAATCGTCCACACTACAACGTAGATCTAGCCTAGGTCTACCTACAGCCACGGTCGTTAGTATCAGTTAACGTTACGTAAGGCCCGGCTGTTGCGGCACAAATTGTCGCCGCGTCACAAATTGTCGCCGGCGACAATTTGTGCCGTCAGGTTTTGAACAAATCGGCACAGATTGTCGCCGGCGACAATTTGTGACGCTCTTGCCGATCCCAATTTTTTGGCTCACTGGCGACAATTTGTGCCATGAAAAAAAACCTAGCGGCACAGATTGTCGCCACCGTCACAAATTGTCGCCAAACACTAAAGATGTGTGAGTCTGTCTGTTTGTCTGTTTGTATGTCTGTGTGTTTGTATGTATGTGTCGGTGTGTTTGTCTGTGTGTGAATGTGTCTGTTCGTGTGTCTGTATGTGTCTAGTCAGTACGTATCTGTTGTTTGCATGTCTGCGTGTTGTTCTCAGCCTGTGTGTCTGTATGTCTGTGCATGTGTGTGTCTGAATATGTCTGTTTGTGTGTCTCTATGTGTCTGTGCGTCTGTATGTGTCTATTTGTCAGTACGTGTCTGTTGTCTGTTTGTGTGTCTCTGTGTTGTGTGTATGTCAGTATAAGCCTGTGTGTCTGTTTGTATACATTTGTGTTTGTATGTGTTTGTCTATGAGTTTGCGTCTCTGTTTTTTGTTTGTCTGTAAGTGCATATGTGTGTCTGTATCTGTTCTGTTTGTGTGTCTGTAGGTGCCTGTGTGTTTGTCTGGGTGTGAGTCTGTGTGTATCTGTATGTGTCTGTGTGTCCGTGAGTCTGTCTGTATGTGTCTGTGTGTTCGTCTGTGTGTTTTCTGTGTGTGAATGTGTCTGTTCGTGTGTCTCTATGTGTCTAGTCTGCATGTGTGTGTTGTCTGTGTGTCTCTGTGTTGTGTGTTTGTGTGTGTCTGTGTGTCTGTTTGTATGTCTATCCACGTGAGTGTCTGTGTTTGCCTTTATGTGTAATTGTGTGTCTGCTTGTGTATGTGTGTCTGTTTGTGTATGTGTGTCTGTATGTGTGTGAGTCTGTGTGTCTGTTTGTTTGTATGTCTGTGTGTTTGTCTGTGTTTGTCTGTGTGTTCCTCTGTGTGTTTGTCTGTGTGGAAGTGTGTCTGTTCGTGTGTCTATATGTGTCTAGTCTGCATGTGTCTGTTGTCTGTGTGTCTGTCTGTATGTCTATGTGTTTGTGTGTGTATGTGTCTGTTCGTGTGTCTGTATGTGTTTGTGTGTGAACCTATGTGTCTTTATGTGTATGTTGTCTGTTTGTGTGTCTGTGTTGTGTGTCTGTATGTATGTGTGTCTCTGTGTGTGTCTATGTGTTTGTGTCTCTGTATGTTTTTGTTTATCTGTAAGTGTCTGTGTGTTTGTTTGTGTGTCTGTATGTTTTTGTTCTGTTTGTGTGTCTGTATGTGTCTGGGTGTTTGTCTGTGTGTGTGAGTATGTGTGTCTGTGTGTATCTATATGTGGCTGTGTGTCCGTGTGTTTCTGTCTGTATGTGTATGTTTTGTGTCTGCGTGTTTGTCTGCGTGTGTAATAATTGTGTCTGTTTGTATCTGTGTGACTGAATGAGTCTGTGTGTCTGTATGTGTGTATGCATCTGTTTCTGTGTGACTGAATGAGTCTGTGTGTCTGTATGTGTGTATGCATCTTTTTGTGGGTCCCCGTGTTTTGTCTCTGTGTCTGATTGTGTGTCTATGTGTGTCCGTGTATGTCTTTGTATTTGCCTGTGTATCTGTTTTTGAGTATATAATTGTCTTTGCATGTTTTTGTGTGTGTTTCTATGGGTCTTTGAGTTCGTTGTGCGTGGGTTTGGGTTTATGCGTTGTGTATATGGGGTTTGTGTATATCTCTGTGTGTGTCTGTGTGTGTATGTATGCGTCTAGGTACATGTATGTGCCTGTGTGTCTGTATGTGTATGTTTGTATGTCTGTGTGTTTGTCTTTGCACATGTCTATGTGTTTATGTGTGCGTCTCTGGTATCTACGTGTATGTATGTTTGTGTTTGCTTGTATGTGTGTGAATGGCTGTGTGTGTCCGATTTGTGCATGTGTGTGTGTGAATTGGTAGTTGGTGTGGTGTCGGAAAGAGGATGTACAAGTGTATGGTGTGTATTTGGATGTCTGTAAGTGTCTGTGTAACACAAAACAAAGACATACACATAAAACAGACACATACAGACACAGACATACATAATCACACTTAAACATTAAACCACAAAAATAGACACACAGACACACAAACACACACATACACACATGGAGACCCCAGAGACACACAGACACTTACAGACAAGTAGAAATATACAGAAACACACACACAAACACAAACATACAGACACACAGACGCATACAGACAAACACACAACATACAGACACTATAAAAGAACAGACACATACAGACTAGACACATCCAGACATATTGACACACAGACAGATACAGAAGCACAAACAGACACACAATCAAACACAGACAACATACAGACACACAAACTGTCGCATACAGACACACACATACAGACTCACAGACACACAAAAACACATTTAAAGACACATACACATAAACAGACACATACACACACAGACATACATACAAACACATACAAACACACATACACACATAAACACACAGACATGCAGACACACATATACATACAGAACAAAACACAACACAGAGACACACAGACAGACAACAGACCCATACAGACTGGACACATACCGACACAGACACATACAGATGCATAAACAGACACATACAGACACACAAAGAGATCGACACACAGACAAACACATAGACACACAAACAGTCACATACAGACACACACATACAGACTCACAGACACACACAGACACATATACAGACACATAGACACACCGACACACACACCGACACACACATACAAACACACATACACACAAACAAACACAAAAAGAACAGACACATGCAGACACGTACACAGACACATACAGACGCACAAACAGACACATACAGACACAAACAAAAGACATACAGACACACAAACAGACACTTACAGACAAACAGAAATATAAAGACACACACAAACAAAGATGATAAACCGTGGATTACGCCAGAAATCAAATCTGTGATCAAACAACGCCAGGATGCATTTGCACGAAACAAATCAGTACGCTGGCGGCAACTAAGAAATAAAATATCACGAAATATTGCGAAGGCAAAAAAGACGTTCTACATCGACCGTGTACAAACGATGAAACAAACAAACCCATCTCAATGGCACAAAAGTATCAAATCAATGACCGGAAGTAAACCCAACCCTCCCTCCATAGAGGTAGATGACATTCCCCAATCTGACTATGCTGGAATAGCAGGGCGAATAAACGATTTTTTCATTGGCATAGCCAAAGATATTGAACAGCTGGATACCGCACGGCTCCCATCATTTCTACCCGCCCACAAACCTCTCCCACTCATTCAGCCATGGCAGGTTTACAAAGAACTCCGAAGTTTAAACCGCCGAAAAGCGCCAGGTCCGGATGGCATCCCCGCAAAGATTATTGCAGAGTTTGCTTACGAATTGTGCACCCCCCTGACAGAAATTTTCAATGCCTCATTCAGCCAGACCACCGTACCTAAGTGTTGGAAACGC
>JZLH01S0603066.1:34114-48218 GCA_001188425.1 Eucidaris tribuloides | reverse complement strand
AACATTGTTCAAAATTCAGTGAAATTTTGGTTCATAAATCTGATTGATCTAGAATATTCTAGAATACATACAGACAAGCTTTCACATATTTTGATTGTGTATGTTGTATATTGTATTCAGTCATCATGAGTACGTTTGATGCTAAGGTGTTTGCCGAGAGGACAGATTTGTCCTACACAGATTTGGAAGGATTGAAAAAGTGTAATTTGATTGCTATTGCCCAACATTTGAATGTTGAATTGACACAAGGTATGAAGAAGGCAGAGATACTTGATAGTGTAGCTAGTCACATGAAGGTCAGAAAACAAACTCAGACTGTGGAACAGGCTCAGACTGCTGTAGATCAGACACCACAGCTTGAGCTTGCTAGAATTGAATTTGAAAGAGAGAAGATGAGATTAGAAGTTGAAGAACGTAAAGAAAGAGAGAGGATGAGACTAGAGTTTGAAGCTGAAGAAAAACAAAAACAACGAGAAGCAGAAATTGAAATGAAAAGACTAGAAATGGAAATGAAATTGCGTGAGCTTGAATTGTCTCGGACTCGTGCACAAAACAGTAAGTCCCATACATTTGATGTGGCGAAGAACGTTCGTTTGGTGCCAAAATTTGAAGAGGACAGAGTTGACAAGTATTTTGTGTCGTTTGAGAAAGTGGCTAATACTTTGAAATGGCCACAGGAATTTTGGCCTATGCTTCTCCAAAGTGTTTTTGTTGGTAAAGCAGCAGACGTGTACTCATCTCTCTCGGCAGAGCAGTCATGTGACTATGCTACTGTAAAGAAAGCAGTACTGAATGCTTACGAATTGGTACCGGAGGCGTACAGACAGAAATTCAGAAATACAGGCCGCAAGCCGGGTCAGACACATGTTGAGTTTGCTCGTGAAAAAGAAATGATGTTGGATAGATGGTATGGTTCATTGAAAGTGGGGGAAGATTTTGATAGCCTCAGAGAGGTAGTGTTGTTGGAAGAGTTCAAAAAAATGTTGCTTCCAATGTGAGATCCCACTTAGATGATCATAAAGTCACAGATTTGAAAAAAGCAGCTCAAATGGCTGATGAGTACGAGCTAATTCACAAAAATGATAACAGACCATCGTTCAGAAATTTCTCTGGTTATAGAGGTAAAAATCAGAATGATGCACAAAAGAGTACTGGCCCAGCAAAAGATGTGCAAAGTAAAAGCGGCAATACTAGTGGTAGTGGTTCACCTCCGGCATCCAAAAATCAGTCTGATAAAACAGGTTCAGCAAAACCTCCTCCAACTTGTTTTCATTGTAACAAAAAGGGGCACGTGAGAGCCCAGTGTTGGAAATTGCAAAATAAGGAAAAGAAAGAAGTTGGGTTTGTCATGCCAAAAAGTGTCCTATCAGAGGAAAGTGTTCCAGTTAGTGATAGACAGGTAATTGAAAATCGTCCGTTCGATTTTGACGATAGAGCTAAGCAGGTTGATGAAAAGTATCGTAGCTTTTTGTCCCAGGGTGAAGTGGCCCCTAGTACATCTGGTGAAGCAGGTAAACCAGTGGTTATCCTTAGGGATACGGGGTCCAATCAGACATTATTGGTGGAAGGTAGTGTAACTTTACCACCAGAGAGTGCATTGAATGCCAAGGCATTGATACAGCCAATTTTTGGCATCACTATTCCCTTGTATAGGGTGGATTTGAAGTCTGACCTAGTTTCTGGTCCTGTTACTGTTGGAGTCATCCCGGAGTTACCCATGAGGGGTGTCGATTTTTTTGCTGGGTAATGACTTGGCTGGCGACAAGGTTGTTGCGTCGCCAGTTGTTTCTGAGGAACCGGTTGAGGTTACTGAAGCTGAACAGTTACAGGTGAAATTTCCAGGGATTTTTTCGGATTGTGTTGTGGTTTTGGATAAACCAGTCGAGGTTCCTGAAACTGAGAAGTTACAGGAAGAAGTACCGGGAATTTTCCCAGCTTGTGTTGTTACTAGGTCTCAGGCTCGTAGGGCTGCGCAAGATGATGCGGATTGTGTTGACGTGGAGGAGAATTCTGGTGTTTGGTTGGCTGAGACTTTTTTCAAGGATTTGAATGAAGGGGGTGCTGTTTTAGGCTCCAAGGCTAGCAGTGGTGAGCTGTTTAGTAAGTCTTCCTTGGTTCAGGCACAGCAGGCGGACATTGAATTGAAGGGATTGTCTCAGACGGCATGTTCTGAGGCTGAGGCTGTTGACGTCCCTGAGTGCTATTATGTCAAAGATGACATTTTGATGAGGAAGTGGAGACCTCCCCTTAGGCCAGCTGATGAGGATTGGACTGTAGTCCATCAAATTGTTGTCCCTCCCTGTTATCGCAATGAGATTTTGAAAATTGCCCACGAGTTACCTGTTGGCGGCCATTTGGGCGTCAGAAAGACAAAAGATCGAAGGCATTTTTATTGGCCGAAGTTGAGTCGAGATGTGGCTGAGTTTTGTAAAACTTGTCACACATGTCAGGTGGTTGGTAAACCACAGCCGTCAATCAAGCCGGCACCATTGATTCCGATTCCTGCATTTGATGAACCGTTCACACGGGTTCTAGTTGACTGTGTTGGCCCTTTGCCTAGAACTAGGTCAGGTCATAAGTTCCTCTTGACAATCATGGATATGTCTACCCGTTTCCCAGAGGCAATTCCACTCAGGAATAGTACAGCTAAGACTGTAGTAGAGGCACTAGTGCAGTTTTTCACTAGGTACGGTTTGCCCAAGGAAATTCAGTCTGACCAGGGGTCAAATTTCATGTCGAATATATTTCAAGAGGTGATGTATCGTTTGGGTATCAAGCAGCTGAAGTCATCAGCTTATCATCCCCAATCTCAAGGTGCGTTAGAACGCTACCATCAGACCCTAGACCACGATTAGAGCGTATTGTGAGGAGTACCATGAGGACTGGGATAAGGGCATCCCGTTCTTGTTGTTTGCTACTAGGGACTCCCCGAATGAGTCGACGGGATTCAGTCCGTTCGAGTTGGTGTACGGTCACGAGGTTAGGGGCCCTCTTAAGCTCATAAAAGAGAGGTTCATGTCCCAGGATGATGATGTAAACTTACTTGACTATGTGTCAAAGTTTCGTGAAAGGTTGTTTAAGGCCTGTGAGGTAGCTAGGGGACACTTGAAAACGTCCCAAGAAAGCATGAAAAAGAGAGCAGACAAAAATGCTAAAGTACGTAATTTCAAGCCTGGTGACAAAGTACTCGTGTTGCTACCATTGCAGGGTGAGCCATTAAAGGTCAAGTTCAGTGGACCGTACTGTGTCAAAAAGAAACTGAATGATGTCAACTATGTGATCGGTACTCCAGATAGGAGGAAAGAACAAAGGGTGTGTCATGTAAACATGCTCAAAGAATACTTTGAGCGAGAGGCTAGCCAGCCAGTTGGTGTGATACAGGTGGTAAATGAGGAAGTTGACGTGGTGGAATCAGATGTTGACATGTCTGAACCAGATGTAAAAGTGAGTGAGCCACCTAGTGTCAGGTTGTTTAACACCTCCGTGTCAAATGTATGTGCCAGTACTGACAAAGATGTGTCAAGTACAGTGTTAGGGAAAACACATGATGTGTTGAGTAACCCCCATGAAAAATCGAGAAACGACGTGACTAGTTTGTGTCATGAAAATGGGGATGTAGTCAAAGATGTATGTGAAGTGTATCTGACAAACAAAAAGGGGGAGATAATACGCTTCATTGAAAACAATCCCCAGATCTCCCCTGATCAGTTGCAAACTGTGGCACTTTGAAAACTGTGGCACTTTGTACACAAAAGTGTACAAGGTGCAAAGTAGCACGAAATCGAAATTAAGTTACACAAGAAAAGTGTGATCAGGTGTAAATATGTTATAGAATCATAATGGGGAAAAATGAAATTGCCATATATCCAAAAAGATTTTAGCAAAAGATTTGGCTAATATTTATTTTTATGTGAAAAATCAAGTGCAAGTAAGTGCCTTGCTGATTGATTATGGTATTAAAACAGTTTGTTCATTAATTAGAAAAAAAGTCATCAAAATGATTGAATAAGTAATTAAAAGTCATGAAAAAATATTCATGGTTATAGTATACAATATTTTTTTTAAGCAGTTTGATAAATATTGTATATGATTCTGTTTAACAAGTTTTCTTTGGATGGTAAATAATATCGTGATGTTCTTGGCAACAAAAGACAAGTTGCCATGATTGAATTATGAGTTGTTACAAGCAAAATATGGCAACATAAATTGTCAGTGTTCAAAAATGAAAGTATAATTGTTCACGATGCAGTGAAGGTGAACATTTTTATTGATGTAGCTTTAAGCTTAATTTTGGTAGTATATGCTATGTCAAATTAATTGCAGTTTTCATGTGTTTGAAAATTTAAAAGAAAAATTTGCTACGGCAAAATTTTCTTTTTCCATGGGGGAAAGTGTTATAAATTTGAATTATTGCCACATGATATTACACATGCTACATGTAGCCATTAAATTAGATGCAGTTTATGTGCTGGTGAAATCAACATTGAAATATTTTTACTGCCTATACAGTTGTGGAATGTTCTGGGCTAGGTGTAATTTACATAGAAAGAATGTAACTCTCCAGAGCTAATTAGCGTGATAAAGGAGACATTTCCTGTTACATACTAGTGTGAGTTCAGTGACCTTAAGGCTAATCTTGTAAACAGGTTATTTATGAATGGAATATTCTGGACATGGACTGATGATTCTAGAAGTACAAATTTGTAGTATAAATACAGGATGTTTTTGGACATGAGTTCAGAGTTTTCTGTCATCTTAGCTCAAGTCACATGTGTTGATAGTAACCTGCATTTTTACCTGTGGATTTATTTTATTTATTTATTTATTGAAGTCTTCTTTTAGCAGGGTAGTTTCATTCAGGTCCACTGATTAAGTGGACCTGCTTTACAAGAAAGCCCTGCGTATAGATAAAAATACAAGTCATATAAATATAAAAACACAACAAAAATTATCCTTATAATTACATACATTGCACGAGTAAATAAATAAAAATACAAATTGTAGACTTACTTATGTAAAAAGATAGGTAGGCAAAGACACTAAACACTTAAATTTGAAAATAAATCATAAGTTTAATTACAGTTCAATAAAAAAATTAACTGAAAGACAACTACGGGAAAGCATAAAGATTTGCAGAAATCAATAGATAATTAAAGCGAAATGAGACGATATTATGTTAAGATATATGATACCGAAACTTCCAAATCAGACGAATATGAAAAAAAAAATCTAACTTAAATACTATGTGGCTGGCAGCATATTGAGAATAATAGAATAATAATTTATATGACAGTTCTGTGTGTAGACTGTTTCCTGTTTATTACATTGTACCTGAGATAGCCTATACACTCTGTGGATTAATTTTGGAGTTAATACATCATCTTTGCTGCAATTGAGAATATGTTGTGAATTTACGCTCAACACCGATTTCGTCTGGAATACACTCTGCCATTGGGATTCATACTTGTACCATTGGGACTTCTACTAATTGGAATCATCTTGGATCATCTGTTTGGACTTGATTCTCTGGAAAATCTGCTATTCAGCCGTACAACATTGGGATCTATATTGCGATCATAACTTGGGAATACTGGATCGGATTATTACCTGGGCATCAACTGGAGCCGCGGATTCATTCGACTACAGTATCCTTTAGCATTGTAAGTTAATTTACATGTATGTAGAATAAGTTATCAAATTTTGTGAGAGCTTTATCTGATTTTAAAGGGGAAATACCCCATATAATAAATACTTGTTAAATCAAATATTGGTATCATTTTGTTTCATCTTTTCGGTTGTGAATTGATCGTAACAATATATATATATATAGGCTGCGCTGGAATGAACTTCGGAGATAGGAAATGCATGTCCGTAGGTGACTTGAAAATGATTGTGCGAATTTCATAATTCAGTGGACCAAAATACTGGAATTCTCTGCCATCGAATATAAAAGACATACAAAGTTTTGTCAGTTTCAAAATTAGACTTAAGAAATTTCTTATTAGTGCATACAATACTGAATAACACTGGCTCGACATTATCTGGCACCTTCATACAAACACAGTTTTCTTTTCCTTGTAAGATACCTTTTTCAGTTTTATAACCCCCATATCTACCTTATAACGTGGAAGAAATGCACATCACTCGTGACTGACCCGTATGCTCGAATGTACTTGCATATGTGAGTACTGTATAATTATGTGCATAATTGTGTGTACGTGTATCTCCGATGACCTTTATGTTTACGTTATACTGTTTTCCGGATTTTGTTGTTTTATTTTATTTTCCCTTTGTTTTTGTATATTTTTTTCCTAAGTTACTTATCTGTTATTATTAGTAACACAGTTATAATATTCTAGTAATAAATAAACAATTAATGGGGCTTATAATTTTAACAAGCTTGTAAATGCTTCAATATAAATTCCTTCATTCATTGTATTCTTTTATATTTAATATTATATCATATCACTAAATAGAAATGAGATGTGTTACCACTTTTTTGTGTGTGTATATAAATTGTATCATGTATGTTCGTATTTACGTTATTTGTATAGATATAAATTTATTTTGTGCTTATGTTTTTGTTGCAATGAAATGAAAATAAATGTGCACGTTCTTGAATATGAGTGCATGAAAACCCCACATAATTCTGTTCGCATGCAATGTGCAGCTTATAATTTGACTATATTGTTTGAGAATCCCAGTGCTTGAACTGGGCTATTTTGAGCACCTCTCTGACGGTGGATGGGGAGAGGTGGGCCTGGGATCCCCCCCCCCCCGATTTCGGCCATCGAATGCACAACTGCGACAAAATCGGCACATATGTCACCCGCCACATACTCTACAAATTGTATTGTTATTTTTATTAGAATAATGTCGTTTAATTATGCTAATTTATGAGTGATTCTTGCGTGAATTGTTTGCTTTAAGCCATTATATAAAGCTCCAAGTATATTAATTTTGGTCTAGATGTGTTTTAGCAAATGTACACCCAAAAATTTACTATATCGAAATTGATTCCAAATGTATTTTATATATATTTTTCAATTTCTTATGTATTTCCTTGTTTTTTCGACCTTTTGTTTTCGATTGTGTTTTCGAGGAAACACTGTTGCGATCATAAACAGCATAAAATTAATCAATTTGAATCAGTAATATCAGAAATATTCGTACATTAATGATTTGGGAGTGAAAACACAGTTTGTATTTGATCAGGGTTGGCATATATTTCCCGGTCAGAATCTTATCACATTACAGAATATATTACCCGAAAAAATTCTTTTGACTTTATACAATACAATATTTTTACCACATATTACTTATTGTAACATTAATCGGGCCAATTGTGCAAAAGTATATTCCGATGGAATACATAAGTCACAAAAGAAAGCAGTCCATTCAATAACCCATTCTGCATATAACTCTCACTCAGCTCTCTTGTTCGCCAGATTAAATATTCTCTCTGTTTACGACATTTAAGTTGCAAGTAGGTAGTTTTATGTATATGTGTAAGAATAAGTTATTACCGTCATTTGTTAACGCAAATTTCTCTACAAATTCAATATATCATACGTATTTAACTCGCAGAGCCAATGATCCCTAGCTCAGACAAATTTGAATTTTAATGGACCAAAAGTGTGGAATGCACTACCAACTGACCATAAAAACTGTAAATCTCTTCCTTGCTTCAAAAGAAACTATAAAAATGTTTTGATGAAAAAGTATATTGTTTCGTCTCTTAATGATCACCGTAGGCATTTGGTTATTTTGTCATGTGTTTATTGTTTGACTATAATGTATATATATTTTCCCTCTTTTAATGTTTCTATAAGCGTGTTTCGCTTAGGGGGTTAATGTATATAAGTTACTCTTGTGACTTTCTATTGACTTCCTCCACATTATTTCGTTCTTATATGTATACCTGTTTCGTTTCTATTTTGTATATAACTTTCATTTTATCACCTATCAGTATGTACATCAACATTGTTTTTTTTAATGTGGAAATAAAGTTGAATTTGAAAGTTGAATTATTTCCCACCCAATCGTCCGGGAAATTTCTCCCATTGACTTTGTACACGAAAAGGCAATTTTATATCGGACGGTGTTCGGGAAATATGACGAAAAGTGAGAAATATGCCAACCCTGTTTTTGGTGCGACATGCATTTACAAAAACACGACTTCGAAATCGCGTCGGAAATAAGAACAACGTTTCACAAAGGAAGATATCAAGAGGAACTTGGTCTGGCATGGGATAATGCCTGTAGCTTGAAAGCTTCGCTCTGCTAGGTTACTGGAGGTCACGTGATCACTTAAGAACCAATGACATTAATGGCGAAATCGTGCGTGGAATGTAAATAACGGAGACAACTGTTCGTGTCTAGAAATCGTAAGTAAATAGAAGTGATAATTGCGAATATCCGAAATATTTTAATTCAGTAACAACTGAAGAGCGATACCGCCCTTCACTCCTTCTTTCTTAAGACTGAAAACAACTAAAGATTGATGTAATCGTAATGTTTTAATTCTTGAATCCAGGTGCTAGCTAGCTAGCGCTCGCTACTCACTCGCACTCGCTGAGTCGAGTCCTGAGACGACTGCAATGCCTGTGCTGTGGCAGGCGCGGCTAGCGCGCAGCTGTAGCTGCAGCGCAGCGAGCTAGCTGCTCTATATATCGTGTCGAGACTCGACAGTCGAACTCAATCATGCCAGGCAATGGCATGATTGTGCCTGAGTTGGTGGCCAGATGGTGGTGTCACTGGTGTGTATGTGTGCGAGCTCGCGAGACATTCCGGTTTTCGTTTTGATATGAATTATGATGCCGAATTGTCACGATAATCGTGAGTCAAAACTCAAATGAATGCATGTCGACTTCAAGAATCTTATCCATTGTCAATGGCATTGATCCCTGTTGGCCAATAGATATCTAACGTTACTAACATAGTTAGACATGGGCAGTGGAACGTTTTGAATTAAATGGATCTACAATGGTTTTGGAGGGGACACCATTGTTCACAAACGATGATGTCCCACCCAAGTCCATTGTCAATCTGAAAGTTCCGCCGCGCATGTCTCTACAGTCGTGAAGCTTGATGTCTAATTTAATCGGGTCTAACTATGGTTTTAAACTAGTAACGCCTGTTATGGTATAGTTGCCACGAATGTACTGTTGCCGCACAGTGATAAAGTAGACTAGATAGAGTCTATTTGCTTAGAGCCCAGTAGACCGATTTTAGACCAGCTAAAAAAGCACCAAGACCAAGTGGACATGTGGGGATTGCAGAGACCTGCCTCGCATGATGCAATCTATGCAAGCATCGCTAACTAGCCTAACAGACCTTGTAAAAGCACTACGGGAGGAAAATTCACTTCTGAGACGAGAGATAGTAGGTATCCGCAATGCTGTGATAACGAAGGAAAATGAGACGCCGATTGCACAAGGTACATTACATGTAAATCTGATGAAAAACTTGTAACCCCACCAAGTCAACCCTCCCGTTCCTTTCTCATCGGGGACTCAATTATTAGGGATGTTCACCCTCGTGCATTCCCTAACACAACGGTAAAGAGAATGAGTAGGGCTTGCGTCTCGGATGTTGATGCTGTACTCGCTAGTGACCCTGATGTTGGAACATACAGCAACATCATAATCCATGTTGGCACGAACGATGTTAGTAAGAACTACGAGACGGTCATCGAGGACATGGAAAAGCTCGTCACCAACACTCAGTTAAAAACGCGGCAAGCCCAGATCTACTTGTCATCGATCTGTCCAAGACGCGATGACTACGATGATGCTACCATGGAAGCGAACGGCCGCTTGAAGTCCCTAGCAGAACGTCTTGACTGTAGTTTCATAGACAACGATGTGTGTTACAGGTTCCTCGACAAATCATTAGACGGCACAGCGTATGCAGACGATGTCCACCTGAATATGAAAGGGACGCGTAAATTAGTCAGGAATATACAAAGAAAAGTCTTCCCCCAAGCATCCGTGCCTGTGAGTGACGAGAAATCAGCTAAAGACCAAACTGATAAGTGGATTACCGTAGACTCGCATCGTATGCCAAGGAAGAGCAGACCTTCGTACAGTTCAGTGGTAAAGAGAAATAAATGTACCTGGTGCGGTGAAAGTAATCACTCTGTCAAACGCTGTCGATACGACCAACCACTAGCATGTCACAAATGTGGTAGGCAAGGACATAAAAAGAAAAACTGTTTTAGAACAAACTGATGTTCTGGCCGAGAAGAGAAGGCCGAACGTATTTTATGCTCTCGTGATGATTTTATTTTACATGTACATAATTCTTTTGATATGTTAGACTTCTCTGATTGTCCAAATGATGGTAGTGTTTCAGATGTAAATGTTTCTTCCAACCACTCACAGTTATTGAATAATACTGAAAACGTACAAGAATTTTCATCTCCTTTGCATATATTGGAAAGTGAGGTAAATAAAGATTGTAAATACATGCTTGAGAATTTTAATACTCTCAAGAGTTTGAATTTTGCCCACCTGAACATACAAAGTTTAAGACCAAAGTTAGGAGATGTACATATTTTATTGAGTGAATATAAAATTGATGTATTAGCCATTAGTGAAAGTTGGCTTCATGAAGGTATAGCTGATACAGAAGTACTTATTCCAGGGTATGTGTTGATACGGACAGATCGTCCTGGTCAAAATAGTCATGGTGGTACTGCATTTTATATTTCTTCCAATCTTTCATTTAAGAATATGACTAATGTTACCACAAGTTTTGAATCTTGCTGGATAGAAATTTATATTAAAAATAGTAAACCAATATTACTAGGTGTTTTGTATTTTCCCACAAAAAGCCCTGAATATATGCTTGAATTACGTAATGTCATAAACCAGATTGAAAGTGACAGTCACGAACTGCTTATTCTGGGAGACTTTAATATCAATGTTTTTGATGAGAATGAGAAAAGCAAGATGGTTGAATTCTGCTGTGAATTTCAGCTCTCCCAGCTTGTGAGTAAGGCCACAAGAGTAACCGAGCACAGCAGTACATGTATTGATCTTGCACTAGCCTCGCACCCAGATACAATTTCACAAATTGATGTAATACCCCTTGGTCTCAGTGACCATTCTTTGGTAATTATGAACAGAAAGCTTCATGTAAAAAGGAAACTCCCAGTTAAAACTATTAAGGCTAGAAATTTTAAGCGTTTTGATGAAGATGCTTTTCAGAATGATCTCTTGAATATGCCATGGTATGCAACTGAAGACATAAATGATGTAAATAAAGCTTGGAGTATGTGGAGTGAAATTTTTAATGAAGTTTGTAATCGTCATGCACCTGTACGTCACTTCCGTCAAAGAAATAAATGCATGGCACCCTGGGTAACAAAAGAATTTTTGGCCTTACGAAGGGAGAGACAGTCATTAAGAGCCAAGGCTGAAAGAACAGGTGATGTGAATGATTGGATAAATGCAAAAACTGTACGCAATAAGGTAAACAATATGGCCAAGGTACTGAAAAGACAGTATTATGAGAATGAAATTGATAAACACCATAATGATTCCCGTATGCTATGGAAAGCTGCAAAAGAAGCTACATACATAGAGAAAGATAGAGTACATGTTTTACCAAAACACAAGAATGTAAAACAATTGGCCAATGAATTTAACAAGTTTTTTGTGAACATAGGTGTGGAACTTGCTGAAGAATTTGATAATGTATATGTAGATAAAACATGTCCTACACTCTATGCAAATGCTGTTGGTGAAGGAGATGTATTCTCGTTTTCATCCATTCCAGTAAATTTTGTCGTGAAACAAATAATGCATATGGCATCAAACAAAGCCACAGGTGTGGATGGTATATCCGTTAAACTATTGAAAGCAGCATGTCCAGTTGTAGCAAATTCCCTAACATGTCTTATGAACAAGTCTTTAAATACACACACGTTTCCTGATGAATGGAAGGTCACAAAAGTTTCTCCTATTTTTAAAGGAGGTTTAAGTGAAGAAACTGGAAACTATAGACCAATATCAGTTCTCCCAGTTGTGTCAAAAATTTTAGAACGAGCTGTACATGATCAGCTGTACACCTTTCTGCAAAGTAGAGATTATCTAACGAAACAGCAGTCTGGGTTTCGACGTTACCATTCTATGCAAACAACTTTGATTAATGTGACTGATTATATTCTTAATAACATGAATGAGGGAAAAGTCACTGGTGCTATATTCATAGACCTGAAAAAGGCCTTTGACACGGTAGATCACCATATTTTATTATCAAAATTATATGAAGCTGGTGTAAAGGGTCATGAATTTCATTGGTTTAAATCCTATTTATGTAACAGAATTCAGGCAACCCAAATTGATGAATGTTTATCCTCATTTGCCCCTATTAAATTAGGGGTCCCTCAGGGTTCAATTCTGGGCCCACTCCTCTTTGTCATTTACATAAATAGTCTGCCTTCTTGTTTGAATGAAGCTCAGTATCAGTGTAAAGTACACATGTATGCAGACGATACTGTATTAATGTTTTGTGGTAAAGACGTAAATGAACTTCAAAACAGTATGTCGCGCGGCATAACTGAGGCTGGGAAATGGTTTACGAGTAATAAACTGACTTTAAATATCAGTAAGACAAAGTATATGATGTTTGGTACCAGACAAAAGGTTGGTGCTTTTTCAAATATTCATGTCGCCTTAAACAGCACACCCATTGAACGAGTACAGAAATTTAAGTACCTTGGTGTTATGCTAGATGAACAGCTTTTGTGGGCTGAGCATATTGACTACATAGCGAAGAAAATCTCAAGTGTTATTGGCCTTCTTAAGCGCTCAGCTAAACCTGTTTTACCTTTTGATGTGTTTAAGATGCTAAGTCATTCTCTCGTTATGCCATTAATGGATTACTGTAATGTGGCATGGTCAAACTGTTCCAGCAACGTGGGTGATAGATTATCGAAGCTTCATAATCGCCTTGCCAGACTAATTCTCAATGCCCATCCAAGAACACATATAATGGATATGTTTCAAACATTGTCATGGAAGGAGCTTCCTATGCGGTGGCATGAACAAAGAATGATACAAGTCTTTAAATGTTTGAATGGCCTTGCGCCTCAGTACCTCTGTGAAATTTTTACAGTCCCTTCTTATTCTATAGGAACGCGATCACGAAACAACGGATCATTACAAATTACTGCTCGTCCGCGCTCAAATGCTGGCAAAGGAACATTTGAGTTCTTGGGCTCTACAGGTTGGAACAGTTTAAGCGACAATCAGAGAAGGGCTACTACATTAAGTGTTTTTAAGAAGTCTTTTACAGTTTTACTTAATTCATTTCAAAACTTTAACTATAACAATGACTACAATTGTAATTGGAGGGCTCCAGGCTGATGGGGTGGGTATGGGGATATGGACAAAACAAAAACTGATCACCAAGGGTTTGTGATGAATATATTTCAGGGTACCAAAAATCTTTACAAATTGGCAACTGTGTGGCGCTCGTGTGGGCAGCCCCCCACTTGTTTTGTGTGTAAGGTGTACATGTACTGAGTTTTAATTGCTTTCAGTGTGTGTGTGTGTGTGTGTGTTGGCCATGTGTTCTTTGCGCTGGAGGGCTTGTGGGTCAGTGTTTCTTGTCAGTATGTATGGGGTGTGACGATGGGGGTGTTGTTTGTTTAAAGTGATTGTTTACGAGTGGGGGGTTGCTCACCTAGGGTGACACGGTGTTGTTGGTTTGGGGTGTTTGTAGTGTTTTTTTAGTCTTTTACTACGTTTTGTCTTTTCTCGGGTCCTTCGGGGGGGGGGGGGTCACCCGTAAGCTGAAATATTGTGCATTATTAGGGTCAACCTGCCATCAGCCTGGCACTGCCCTTGAATAATAATAGTTTGTATATTATGATATAATTTGTATTTTCATGTTGTTTTATTCAATGAATGGCAGGGCCCTTGCGAAAAGCAGTTGGATACAACTGACAAGGCCACCCTGATTAAATAAAACTGCAAATAAATAAAATAATAAATATTAAAGTGACCGTTACACTTTGATTTGAATTATTATCTCCTAGAGACAAAAAATCTACGTCTATAATCAGACCCTTGCAGTTCCTGAGATGTTTATC
>JZLH01S0603047.1:89178-100617 GCA_001188425.1 Eucidaris tribuloides | reverse complement strand
CGTCAAGGATGTCAGAGAATAGCCTATCACGTGACAAGTAATTATTTAAAGCAGCATTGCTGGGCACATTTTAGATTTTGCATTGACATTAACATATTTCTTGTAGTCCAGTACATATCTACACGCTGTTATACGATACTAAGAATGGTGATCGTATGTATGTATGTATATATATATATATATATATTCGATTACAAAACAAAATACTAATTATACAAATACAATAGCAAATTAACACCAAATGGCAGAATAGCCTAGATACAATACAAAGAAACAATAACAAACACACATCCACTTTTACATGTCCTCAGTTAGTTACGTTACGTTCTAAATTATTTTCGTTCCAAGTTTTTACGTTCCCAGTAGCAGGTTGTACCGTTCCCATTTCGTTCAATTCCCAGTTCGGTAGATTCCCATTTTGTTATATTCCCAGTTTGTTCCGATCCTAGATTGTTCCGTTCACAGTTTGTTCCCAGGCTTATGATTTTTATAATCTTCCGAAGATATGAACATAGACATTTGTGGTCTACAATTGATTTACGTTCACACAGAATGAATCTTTTGCGCGTCACGATGACAAAAAAGGAATATTGTGTTTTACTTTAAATGGTCACTGTCAGGACATACTAGAATAGCGTCCTCTTCGATCCAAACGACAAAACGGGGGCACTAATGTTACTCATAATTCAACATAAACAGTGTGGGTTTTATGTTAAAGTGTAATACTATTTGTACTGTCTGTACACCACGATACTGCTCCAATGAATATTAGTATATACCCAAATTTCGGGCTAGTTCTGATTTCCTCTGAGTTTTCCATTGACAGTTGCTTTAACTGTGAATGCTAACCGAATTTGTGATGTCCTACCTCTACCGCATTTTAAGTGTTCCTAAAGGCCACCGCACACTACACGACTTTTGTCGTACGACTGCACCGACTTGGATCCGAAATAAAAATCAAAGCTTATATTTCGTGCACGCTGATTTATTTCCAGGATTTATTTCAGATGCAAATCGGTAAGTCGTGCGACGGAAAATCGCATAGTGTGCGGTGGCCTTTACACCACCACTATACCGCAACACGTCGCCCCCAGTAAATTTTAAGCAAGTTTGTGTTCAGGCTTACTCACCCCATATTGCCTAATTTTTCATGTTTACAAGTAATGCTCTCTCCTTCCAATTTCCCCGAGTAAATTTCAAGGTGAATGCAATCATCGGTACAGCCACATTAATACGATGTACGTCTCAATGCAAACAGAATTTAGTGCTGGTGGATGTGAACAGAACCTGTACACAATTACTGCACGCGCTAACAATACAGTATGTTAATCATCAAAACACCTAGACGTTGGAGTTTGTAGATGTAATTACATTTCCGCAAAATTAACGCTATAGCAACGGTTTCTACGTGGATGTTGCTTGAATGAATTATATATATACCGTTATTGGACAGGGCAAATATTTGTTGTAAATGACTGTGGCTTGTTCGGTGGTATACATTTGTAATGCAATTGTCGCGGAGTAAAAATTAAAATGAATCTGGAAGAGCGACATGCTGTGGAAATCCCTTGCTAATTCAACTACAGGCTGTTTCAATATTTGTTTTGAGCACAGCTCCTCAGATATGTGATTAAAGTCACGGCCACCTTGACATGATGTGGGACATATTGAAAACACTGTCTGTTTGCTGTATACAACAGAAAATGGGAACTTAAATTCATCCCTTGAAGTAGATTTGAATTAAATCTAGAGTAGAAACATTTCCATGAAGGGTGGGCGGTGCCACATGGCGTTGGATGCATGACGCCCCTAATATTTTCCACATTCGGAAAATCATGGGTTTTCGCCGTGGAATTTTTGAAATTTAGGTCTTTTCGACATTTTCGCCACTATAGGTTTTTTGCCTTCGCTAAGATTTTACCCTGGCGTCGCCTCTACCATGCATGAAGGCGTGAACCGTTTAGAGTAGAAGTAAAAGTTTCAAATTCCTTGTGGAGAAAAGTGTTTAGAATGTACAACATATTAAGTAGAGAGTTTTGGATGTAATTCATTAAAGATTGTGTCAGGGATGTACAAGTCCATTATTTCCCTTCATTATCAATACCAAACGGTAGTTTAGTACTTACAAATGGTGTGTTGAAAGTCTGAGATTCATACGTCATGAATTTGTTGTTTTATGAGAAAAACTAATAACATTTTACCAGAATGTTGTTCTTTCTGTGAGTTTCAATTTTGCTCAAACTGCGAATCGCGGTTACTGTGCACCGTAGCAAGACCAGCGCGGCCCTCTGATTAGTTAACGGCTATCCCCTGCGCGACCTTTGGCTAACGGCTGATCGGACCATTTTGGAACGACACGTGCACGTTTGACGTCGCGGATTTTTTGAAATTGCTCCTGAGTAATTTGAAAAAGGATGAAGTTTAACCGTCCAGATTTTCACCAAAACTCAATATTTTACCCCAAGTCTCTATGAGAGGTGTTTATTTATATTAATCTTCACATTGGATATGATTTCAGCTGATTTGATTCATATAGATGTTTTTTGACGTGCAAATCAATGACACAATCTTTAAAGTGAAATGAAACCCAGACACATTCCTGTGTTCAGAGATTACAGAACAATACAAGAAGGAAATTAGTGAAAGTTTGAACAAATTTGGTTGAACGGTTCAAGAGTTATGTTTGTTCAAAGTTTATTTGATCCTTGTTATGGAGGATTGTTAAATTGGCAACTCTACCAGCTTTTTAGATGAAAGTGTGGAGAACTCTCCATTGGTTTTGTACACAAATGTTTACTTATTCTCACGTTTTATCAAATATCTGATTTGCTCTTGCTTGTTGTGCAAGTATGTCTTAGCAAAAATGATTCTACATGTTTTTCTGAAAGAATTTAGATACTTTCTAAACTGACACATAAAAAAATGCAAATTATTGAAAATTTGTGTACAAATCCAATGGGAGGTTCTCCACACTTTCATCTGAAAAGTGGATAGAGTTGCCAATTTAAAGATCCTCCATAACAAGGATTAAATAAACTTTGAACAATCATAACTCTTAAACCGTTCAACCAAATTTGCTCAAACTTTCACTATTTTCCATCTTGTATTGTTCTGTACTCTATGAATTCAGGAAGATGTCTGGGTTTCATTCCCCTTTAATAATAGAAAATGTTGGAATAACACAAGTTTAACTGAGGATCAGTTCATGTTCCACCGATTAAAGAGGTTAGAAATTATTTGTTCTGGTCTGAGAGATTTAAAGTGTATTCCTTACAAGAGTATACTACTTATATTTTATATCATTAAAGCCACTGGCTAACATTTACCACAGTTGAAAAAATGTGAGCCGCATAATCCTCCACGCTCCAAGTGTCTTTGATAAGGTCTAAAAATGAAGCACTGAAAAATTGTATTTCAAAATGATGACTTAGTGCTTTAAGAAAGTGAAAATCTTCAAGCATTCGAATTGACCGGATTCATCTGCCCATTTCCTCCCATAGACTTACTGTGTGCAGATCAAGGCTATTTTTCATCCACCGGAGTAGAAATTGTTTATTCATGCATAACTTGCCATTGGCAGTAGAACTTTCCAAACTTTTGTATTCTAGTGTTTTTATTTGTCCATTTGAACATGTAGCTCAGATATCAAAAGTTTAACATTTTTTTTTAAAATTGAAGCTCCACAATGTTAGCCTATCACTTTAACATACCTCTTACGCTGTGGACACTGGTTCACATGCACCCCTATAACGATGACTTTAAAACTTCGAATGTACCTTACACACAAAAGAGGTCCCATTGTACCTGTTACGGAGAAGAGAGATTCCACTATAGCTGTTTTAAAGAAGATAGGTTCGAATGTACCCTAAACAGAAAAAAGTTCAAATTTGCAGAGAAGAGAGGTTCCACTTTACCCTTACATACACAGCATCACCATGGATGTTAAGTTTAACACCCATGGTGTTGCACAATATAGGTACCAGACGTGGTGTAAAATTTTAACACCACGGGTGTTATTTTAACACCAAACGAATTATTTCAAACACCAAGACCATTGGCTTTAACACCAAGGGTGTTGAAAAATCAACACGTTTGAAAAACCACGTATCCGGTCATATTGTGCAACACCCTTGGTGTTAGATTTAACACCCCATTTTTTGCAGTGTATAGAAAAGAACGTTCATTATCTATTATTTCTATTTCTGAGATAGACGGGTCACTACATCACTACACAAATCAGGTTTGTCCTTTGTACCACATTACATTGTGTGGTACACCCGCAAATGTATGTCTTAATTGGTTGCAGTTAAAGGCAGGGCATCTCTTTTGCATGCCTAAGAATCAAAATTGTGTAAATACACCGATGAATAGAATAAAATTCTATTTAAGAACAGTTAGCAAAGTATAATAGATAGAACTCGGTTTGGTTGGATTATAGTGACCTTTAGATTTTAATTTGAATTAAAGTATATATCATCTGGTTTTAGAACCTTTGGGTGATCATCATGATATCTATTAACAAATTTATTAACTATGTAAACCATATGCATTCGTTAACATGGCAAATTTTATACACAAAATAATTGCAGATTATTATTCATACATGATTACTGAAATAATAGTAATGACTGACTCGATTCAGTGAGCTTCAGACGTAGTCTAACCATTGAGCTACAATGGTCTAACAGTTACTGTGTATTTTTCAAATTCTGATATCTGAAATTCAAATACCTGATGTTCAGATTTCAAAAACACGTCCGTCGCACATACACTCTTAAAACTTCCGGGTCAGTCTGACTTGGAGAAAGGATCCGTTGGGGGCACACCCGGAAGAGGTTCAATTTTAAAAAATTCCGTGTCAAGGTTGACCAAAATATGAGTCAAACTGACTTGGATTTTGGTCAAACTTTACCCAAAATGTGGTTAAACCTGACCCTTTTCCGGGTGTGCCCCCAACAGATCCTTTCTCCGAGTCAAACTGACCCGGAATTTTGTGTAGTGTAGCCTAAGGGCATGAGTGATGTTTTTCTGTGCTGCGGGAGGGTTGCAAATGAGATTCTCTGCCTTTAAATGACGTGTATAATGACTCCAGTATAGTTACAGCTTCGAAGGACATAGCAATAAGGTTTTGCTCGGAATACATGGATCCTTGTGAGTGATTGTATTTATGAGTGATTGTAACATCTACGAATGTATGTACAATCAAATATACACACACATTCACAGACACTCGCGCGCGGGTAATTTAATAATTCATAACATTAATTGTATCCTCATGTATTGAATTGTAGACTTGTGTTACTGCTGCAGAGGTTATCAAAAACGAGAACAAAATATTGCTGGGATACTAGCAAGAACATGTCGATACAATGACCGATAGGACTGCCGACTATGTGATTGATGTATGGATAAATATGTAGATAAAAAGATAGATAATAGGTTCTTATACAGTACGCCATTCACTACAGTATCATAGCACTTACACAGTATCGTTACCCCCAGTCACTGGATACAATTCAATCCAGCACTTACAGTGCTCACTCTCCACTCTTTGTGGAGCATTAAAGCCAGTCGCCATTTTACAGGCGCGCACATGCTAAATAACCAACATAAACATTCCCATCCTACCGGGTACCCATTTATACACGTGGGATAGATGAATGGATGAATGGATTCGATAGATAGATAGAAAGGTAGATATATATAATTATATAGATAGATAAAAAGATAGATAAATAGATAGATAGATAGATAGATAGATAGATAGATAGATAGATAGATAGGAAGACACATAGATAGATATTTAGATAGGTGAAACAGATATTACGCGCTCTCTTCATTAGTTTTATGACAGTATTCATGTATTGATCTACATGAACCCGTTTTCATACAGATTTGTATTCGTATTCGTATTTATAAAGTGGGAAGCAAAAGTGCATGCGGATGGTTGTATCATTTGCAAACAAATTTCACATAAATCAGACACGACGAACACCTATTTTGGGCAAAGGTGTAAAAGTAGACTGGTATATTTTGTATGATTTAATTCAAATATTTACGATCAATAGAATTGCAACAAAGTTAAGTTTCTGGCTCCTACACTATGCTAGAGAAAACCAATGTATTTACACAATGTTAAATTTTAGACATGCGAAAATGATACACTGACTTGAAGCTCAACTGTAATTCTCGATCGGAGAAATATATTTATAGGTCTGTATCTGAAGCACCGATTGATTACCACCGTCTACTGTTGGTATCGTACTCGAGAGAGAGTCATAGTGTACATGACAGTCGTCGTCTGAGACGCGTTTATACGAAGATGCATGGGTTTAATACAGCCCACGATTGGTCGGGTAATGCCCTGGGGAATGCACGAAGACACTGTCATTTACGAGTTCATGGCTTTTCTCTCACTCCCTTTCTCTTTTTGTTTAGTTGATATTGTCTTGATGTTTTTTTTTTCTCTCAGTCGAGCATTTGGAAGAAAGTGTAAGGTTTTTATTCTCTTATCTCTGAAACATCGAGACAGAGTGCGTTTGGCTTTCCAGTAGCTCTCAATCAACTGTCGTTATGAATCAGATGAGGTAGGGCCGTAGGTTATATTTCTAGCCCGTTGGAGACGATTTCATTTCACTATAACACGTATTTTCCATAGACCCCAACACGAGTTAACTCGTACTTAGTCTCCAATGGGCTGGAAAAAGTGGGTAGTATGCGGGACTGGCTTGGCTATTTGAACGATGACAGATAGTCTCAGTTCCAGACCATGCCACTTTTTCTACCTCCGGAGTACACTCACTGTCCGACTTTACACTCACTCTTCGACTTTTTCTACCTCCCACATTACACTCACTCTGCCTTAGTCGATGTTTGAGAAAGAAAATCAAAACATTAGTCTTAGTCAAAGCAGTGGACTGAAAATTTCCTTATCAATATGAGATGGGTTAATCAAGACGTCTGGAAGCCAGACTAGGTGATGGAAGCCGAGAAGACCAAAATCTTTCTACCCATATGAAACATACGATGTAATTTACTCATATCATTTATCCAATTTAATCGGCATACGATTATCTATTATTGCGGTATGCGGAATGAAACGTGTAAAATAATCATTTAATTTTTTTCTTCGGTTTGATATTTTTATTATATGTTATTTCAATAAATTAATTAGGTTCAATAAAAAATGTATAGAGATAAAGATAGAGACAGATATCGTTAATGGCAATACTCTAATAATTACATAGACTGTATATTACACAATAAATTATAGGTCTATACTGTAATTATGCTAGACCGACAGACATGTTGTCCCTGTAATACATATTGTATTATGAATCGTACTTATTTACTGTAAACAGACAGACGGACAGACAGACAGACAGATTGACATTTTGACTGTGCGACTTAAATAACGCAACTGAAATGTCTCGGTGTTTGACAGCAAGATGTTAGGCTGCAAAAACAGTGCCACATCGTAGTTTACTTATTCTACTTTAACCTGCTTCATCGATATCACCACATCATGGGGAAATAATTCAATACTTTCACACTTTTTGTCAAAACAACAACATGGACCGCTCGAGGCCTTTTCTTACCAGAAATAGCTCAGAACGCCTTATTAAAAAGATGTAAAATGCAGTTTGTGCCCTTTCGGAAAGAGTGCTAAAATTAGCTCTCTATACCATTTGAAAAAAAAACTAAAGAGAGAAAAATACACCGATAAAGGTGCGCGGACGAGGCCTGCGTAAATTTCTACGTCATCGTCGTAAACACGTGACGTCATCGCCCAGCGCTATGAAGGATAGATTACTTGGCGTCCATCGCACGCACACGTTATAGTTTGGACGTTGCCATGGTGACTGCCAATCGGTCTGGGGCTCGGGTACACCATATCGGATGTAAACCAAATGTTTTGACCTCCTGACGTCTAGTTATTTGCACGCTCTGTATACTGATCTAACAACAGACGGACAAGACTAGACCTTTTTTACCTTCTCTCTTTCTATCTCCCCACGTCTGTGATAGATTCATATACAAACCAAGCAATCGTGATGATGTTATTTTTCGATATACATATACACTGTAGGCTACATGTACAGTAACTGAAATAATGTATGTTGTTGTTTTTAACCCGTTGGAGACTAAGTACGAGTTAACTCGTGTTGGGGTCTATGAAAATGCATGTTATACTGAAATCAAATCGCCTCCAATGGTTTAATTCAAGGACTATTAATAACGCTATTTAACATTATGGAAACCCTATTTAAAAATTATCAAACTTTGATATCTGACCAACGTGAAGGTTTTTGAATGGACAAATAAACACCATAGAACACACAACTTTAGAAATTAAGTTGTCATTAGCAAAACATAACGGCACATGAATTAATGACAACAAATCTATAACACTGCAGTCTAGAGAGTGGACTGGAATGGCCACTCATTTGTTCCCACTGATTAAAAGCATTTCATAAGGTTTTGAACTGCAAATTTTTCCAGGGATTCATTTTTGACCGTTTCAGAGACAGAAGCATAAGATGTAGGATTGTATATGTAGCTCTTTTTTCAAACTGGAGACCTTGTTAAACGATGCCTTTGTTTGAGGAAAGCTGAAAATATCCATCTTGACCACAAACTATATCTGACTTAAATTTGTAATAAATTTTAGTTCAATGACTGGAGGGATCAAAGTCAAATTGTGTAGTCATTGTTTACATTTTAGGACGAATTAATTGATTTATTCAGTATATTCCATTTTGAAATACTCTTCCTCTAATGATCTGATCGGACAACAGTATACGCAATATACGAAAGGGCTGATATATCAATTGATTACTAACTATACGGAGTACAGAAAATTATTTTCATATGTCAGTTTGTATAAACAATTTGTTTTAACCGAAGGGCCGTTGTTGTTAACGGACACAAGTCATGTAACCCTTGGCAGAGGCAGATCCATGAGTTTCCAAAAGTAGGGGTTAGTTTGTTGGGCATTGTTTGGAGCTGACGGGCCACAAAAATGGGGAAATCCCTCTTGGCCTGGACAATAAATGCATTTTGAACATGTTTCAAGATGATGAAAAGGGTGACGCGACCGATTCGTCAAAATTGTAATTGTTAGATTTATCAGCCCCCTCCCCCTTGTTTTTGCAGTGTACATGTATATCATACGATAAGATTATAATAACTATGAACACCGTCTAATTATCGAAAGAGGACATCTACTATTACGGGACATCATAAAAATCTAACCTCATCTAACCTAATGTATGTCACTTCGGCGCCAATCCTACAAGTGATGTCAGCACAACTGATATCCTTTCTTTACCCGTGGGAGCAAACCAAGAAATACTGATGTGAAATATGAAATGTCATGAGATTTGAAGAGATATGGTTGCGTATCTTTGTTGTGTAAGAAGCAATATGAGGAGTATAAGTTCAAGTATGGTCTATTTCCATCAACAAAAATAATCATACAGAGATACAAAAAACATATATAACAAAACATAACAAAATGCAACATTTAACAAGCGTTGTAGAGAATTATAACATGGCTTATAATAATATACATATTTTTCTACTAGCGCAAAGAAACCTAACATAATAGTACATGTCGTTTGTAACTGGTAAACAAAATATAAAACAAACTAAATAAACGCATTGGTGTACTGGTAATAATCATGATAATAGTGAAGTTGTACTAAGGAATCAGATTGTCCATGTGTTGCGGTTTTCATGAGAGCATAATGCAGAAAAATGTAAATGGAAAAGAGCGATCCACTTGGAAGTAAGCTTGTCTTAATATGGATCGCTCAGAACAAAATTATTAATAACAAATGGAAATGGAGGTACATAAAAGGGCACTCAATATACATAAACATAACATTTGATACTTATATATTATCAAACTCTCTGAGTAAACCCAGTATCCACAAATAGTAATTTCTGTACGCATAGACCACAGGGCATTTTCATCAGTTGGAGAATATGTTTCAATAGGTTATTAATAAAACATTATATAACTCCTTGATACCTTATTTAAACTGACATCAGGCTGATAAATGATTATTAGTAAACTGTGGAGTAAAAATAGTGATATTAGAGCCTTAAGGTGTCTTACAATCAACACCTAATCAACGTAACTTAATTTTCTAGCGGTTGGAAGCGAATCGGTTCGCTATACATTTCACAACCACGTCAAGCACTTATTAATTTACTCTAAAGCGGTTCGTTAGGAATAAACTCAAAACGGCTGTGTACGACCATGGACCCTGCTGGTACGACTGAGAGGGGAAAGGAAAACTACATGCGAGACTTATGAAAATTTAACAGTGTTTCAGGTTCTAAAAAAAATCTGAGCTACATGTACAAAATCTTTCATGCTTTATAGGTGTGTCTCTGGTAAGGTTAAAAAAGGGAAATCCTTAAAAAATTACACTTCAAAACGATTTTGAGGTGTTTTCAAAAGGTGAAATTCAATTAGCAACCATACCAGTTTCCCCCCATAAATTGCTGTGTCGTAGACCTTGTCTCCTATGGAAATTAAGTCTTAAAGCTGTTATTCATCGTGTATGTTTTGCTAGTGATATATAACTGTCTATTTTTTGTGTTCTAGGGTGTACTGTTAATTTGTTCATTTAAACACTATCATGTAGGTCAGAAATCAAAGTTTGAATTTTTTCATGTTGCTTCCACAATGTCAAATGGTGTCTTTAACATGTTTAAGATGTAAACAGCCATGTCATTTCATTTGCTCTGGCAAAAAGACTCGTAAGATAGAGAAGGAAAAAAAACACACGAACAATCTGAATTGTTAGCCTGAAACGTTTTATCATCCCTGCATGCAAATTGCAATTGCATATCATATCCGTAATGAGGTGACAATTGTTGGTTCCGGATGCTGAAATGTTGTTGGTTACCACACTGTTTATCTGCGGGGTTCAATTGACTCGTACGGCGTATAAGATGGGTTAATCTTTCGAGTTATGTGAACTCGGACTTCCTAGTTACTTTGAGCTTGAATTCATTCGATTTTCAGATGACAGCCACAGGGCACCATTCAGAGTCAAATAATTCGAAATCTGATCATTTACCTCGGAATAAGAGTAGACCCCAGCTGACGCCATTCAAGATCAAATAACTCTTAGCAGAAATAAGGCTGCCGTGTTACAGTCCTACAAAAGATAATCTTTTAAAAGGGCAAGTGCAACATCATCAAATCAAAGAAAATCACAAATTTCAGAAAATGCCAGATTTCGTTGCCATAAGGCTTATACTAACACTCCTCTCCTCAATGAATGATGAGAGCTCACTGTTTACATTACGAAGGGTAGGGAAATGTGATGGTAAAAAGGTCACTCATAGAATTTTCACATTTTAACACTTATTGAATCGTTATATACGTGCATTTTCTATATATCTCTTTATTAATGAATT
>JZLH01S0603047.1:44354-69354 GCA_001188425.1 Eucidaris tribuloides | reverse complement strand
TAAAGCCTGTCGACCAAGCCTTTGTTTTATTTTATTGTTATTCTCTAATTTCAATTCGTATTCACTTACAGATCAAAAGGGGAGGCTATGGTCCCTTTGCCCCCCCCCCCCCCACACCACCACCACCACTCACCCTTTCTATTTCTCTACTTCTTTCGCCTTTCCTTTACGCGGCTTTGGCTATATGTGACGCAGCTGTTCATTCGAGCCTTGTTCAGGATCAGGCTTTTTATAGCAACACGATCAATGAGTAATAGATCTGGTATTACTTTCACGGAATTGGTTTAAAGAGATATGACCGGTGGGATCGTTAGGAATACAATGATTATGATAATTTATAAAGATTACTTCTGCCACGCTACTACTGCATTATATTAATACTATACTATTTGCACTACTGCTTGTAATATTAAGTACAATTACCGTTACTATAATTGTACACATAGAGATGAGTTAATTGATAATTATAAGTAGCTGTATAAATATAAACAATAATTATGACAATTATGATAATGAAATGATAATAATACATTATTATTATTATTATTATTATTATTATTATTTATATCAAATTATCCATTATTATTGTAAGTAGTAGTAGTAGAAGTAGTAGTAGTAGTAGTAGTAGTAGTAATAGTAGAAGTAGAAGTAGTAGTAGTAGTAGTAGTAGTAGTAATAGTAGAAGTATAAGTAGTAGTAGTAGTAGTAGTAGTAGTAGTAGTAGTAGTAGAAGACTATTATACTACTTCTATACTTCTTGTTCTTCTAATATTATTACATGCACTACTACTACTACTACTACTACTACTACTACTGCTACTACTACTACTACTACGACGACGACGACGACGACTACTACTACTACTACTACTACTACTACTACTACTACTACTACTACGACGACTACGACTACTACTACTACTACCACTACTACTACTACGACGACTACTACTACTTCTACTACTACTACTCCCACTACTTCTACTACTTCTGATACTACTATTACCGATTACAAACATCAACATCATCATTATGCATATTCTAAGACTGATCACCCCATAATGTCGGCAAGAAAGCGCCCTTTTTCCGACTGTAACGATCACATATAAACCGAACTGACATGTGAACTCTCTGTACTACGTTACTGATATCATGATTCGCTAACCTACTCCCTAGGGCAATACCCGAGGTAAATGCACAATATGAGTTAAATATGGAAATTCACCGATATACCCGTAAACAGATTCGCATTATGACAACGGAGCCAGGGAATATTAAAATTGTATACATGCATTGATTGAGTGTTATCAAAGACGTGAAATACAAAAGACCACTGACATGATTGGGAGGTCTATTTTCCTCAGAACTAAATGAGTTGAAATAGAGTCTTTATTCAGGCTGGAAGGATATGTCAGCAATTTGTTTACTTGAGGAGATACAAGCATTAATTTACCAGCTTGGAATTAATCTCCAGCCCTGATAGAAATTGATCCCATCTACACAACAAAAATTTTACTGCCACAGCATTTTCCGGTGATAATTGTACAACAAAGAGGAAATGTGTGACTATGAAATTTTCACAACAGAATCTTCAAACGGTATACTTGATTTTGAGAGCATTATGTTCTAAATACCGTAGAGGACTTCTTATCTTGCCATGTCCCCTCAGTTCTCATTAAGACGTGTCAAGGCGTCAACACATGGAGGACTGCATGGGGCCCTCTCCCCATTTGGAAATGGGGGAACCATCTATTATTTGTGGTGGTGGGAATCATATACAGTATGAATCCACACATAATTATGTGGTCCCTCATCTTTTTTGTAGGTTAACTGTATAAACCCGTATTATAATAGAAAGTTGCTTAAGGCACCATATTTGGCAAACGGTCCTATCGTGGGAGAGGGTAAACACCCCCCCCCCCCACACACACACACACTCCATTACAAAGGAACCCCGATGGTCCTCCCACACAGACTATTCTCTGAATTACCGGAAAAGGCACAATGTTGTCCACAGTGTGTTTACATTGTGACAAGAGTGTGAACACAATGTGGCACTATGTGAATTTGGCCCATTTTCACAGTGTGACACTATGATCACTGTGTGCTCTTAGAGGTCACACTGTGACGACCCAGTGTTTTTCTAGCCACTCTGTGGATTTGGCCCATTTTCACAGAGTGACACTGTGATCACTGTGTGAACACACTATGGCGACATTGTGTTCTTTCCTTCAGGGTTGAGACGTTAATGACGCCCTTGTAGATAGGTACTAATTCAAATTAAACCCTTAAATCTTAGTTGCAAAAGATAAAACAATATTGTTGATAATTACACAAATTTAAAATAAAAACTGGATTTCATACATTTCCCCTTTTCTAATTAAAGATTATACTGAGTGTTACATACTATGAATCACGTGCGTAATAATGTTATCCGAGTTTGAATGGCCAGTAATAGATTGGTTATAGGTTATGATCAGATTTCGTCTCCAAACTCCTCTTTATAACCCATTTTGGGCGGGCCCCTTGGAGCTTGAGGTTCTGCATTACCTATATTTTTGTACCATCCTTTTATAACATCAATTTGTTTCAAGGTCCGGATAATTCCTTTATTTATTTATTTTTTTTGGGGGGAGGGGGTTCCCTAGATTTGACACATAAAACAACCCGATTTTTTAACGTGATGACGCCTTTTTTGTAATCGGCATCATTCACCGAGCCAGTTATCTCATTCCTAAGGCTCACCACCCCTAAAAAATAAAAACAAAAATCGTTCCGCGGGCCCTGTTTTGGAGTAAAGACGAACAAGCCTCCGATAGGCTATAGGCTGAGAGGTGAAAAAAGTACGACTAGCCATTATCTAGTTCAGCGTCCACATTTCACGTAATTTCAGTCCCATAGGGAACACGGTGAACGGTGTTCGAAGATAGTGAATGCCATCGTATGTATCGTGAAATAGAAAATGGACCCCAGACTTCGAGAGTCACCGCTGGCTATCAGGAGCGATATAAGTTCTTTCTTACTCAGAGTTAAATTGCACTTATTACAGCCCATAAAATGGCTTAACCTTAAACCAGTCCAAATCAGATTCATTATTTAAAGAAACAATGCAACAGAATAGGACTGAACATAAATATATCATATAATAACTATTTTGTTTAAATCTTAGTTTGGATTTCAGCCTAATCGCGTAAAAAATGACATGTTGCTGGAAGTGGGATTATCTTTATTATAAAATATTAAAGGTAAAGGTTCTATAGAACAACAAGAATGGCTGCCTCAACGTTACAGCAAACCATAACCTACTGCTACATGATAAAATAGTTCTGCATTTAAAAATAAAATCTCCTATTTGAAAAGAACAATAATGGTGCCCTAGCCATGGGATTATAATATCAAAAAACAATAATTTCACCAAAACCGAGTTCCGACTTTTTGTCACTTATCGTCATGCGTCACGCCCAATGGATAAACGATAATAATAATTTAAGAGTTAACCTCGTCAGTGACAACACACATCTCACAAAGGACCCTACACCAATATTTTTATTACCCCATTTTCCACCAGGTCCCTATTTTACTCCCAGGTGCAGAGCAGCAATATGGATAAATCGCCTTGATGAAGACGAAAATGCACGTGGAGGGAATCGAGCCCATAGCCTCTCTGCGTGAAAGAACGATCAACCTCACCACGACAACTCAACTCTACGGATTGTACGACCAATGACTTCTGACCTGGATGTTAAACGCACACCAAGAACACCGGTTTTAAAATCTTGAACTGAGGCATGTGCGTGATTTGCGAAAATCGGTGCGATTGGAAATTCGAAGAAGAACATGAAAAACTATACCTGAGTGATGATAATAGCAATATTAGGGAGAATAATGTCTAATGACTTGTTATGTATCTGGGTTAATGAATGAATGGTCTCCAGAAAGATATTATCTTGCAGAGCAGGCTTGTTGTTCATCTGCAAATTATCATAATTAGATTAAATGCTTGATGCTTTCATAATGCAGAGATGATAATGCAGATATTATTACATTCGATAATCAGATTATGAATGTTTGATCTTTTCAGAATGCAGAGATGAACGGTAAGTCTCGTCTGCAACATTATTTCTCTCGGCAAACCTTTCATTCGTCCCCGTCGCGGGCTTATGACAATATTAAAGGTTAGTTACATGATTGGGAGAAGTCAAATGTGCCTCTAGATATGCTAGTACCAAATTAATTGAAACATGTATCCCAACACAGTGTATATTCAGGCTAGAACAATTGAAGACTGTAGCATAAGAGGTACTGAAGTCACATAATACTACTTTTGAGAAACAAAGGCTCAAAGTTTTCAAATTTGTCTACAGATAACAATTGTTTGAGTTGTACATCCAATCTTGGTGAAGTCAATCGACACAATAAAAGATGAATATAGGACAAAAATAAATATTGTCACACTTGTCAATTTTCAATAATCAATAATCAATATTGTGGACTTAAGTACTTCTCCTACAAAAAACAAGGATCTCAGATAAACAAATGCATTTCTCGAATAAATGAATGTCAAAAACACTTAATTGTATATATTTTCGTAATGTCCTTTGAAGACTATCAATTTGATATGCAATTTGTCAAATTTGGACGTTGTTTTAAATTTGACCTCATTTGACCCTTGACCGGAAGTGACCTCATGTCTCATCAACAATGCAGAAATACATGATAAATTATGTATTGTGTTAATCCTTGTAACTAGTCGAGTAATTCGAGATACATTTTGAAGAAATTAGAACAAGTTAAAATTTAACCCCAGTTTACCCCTACCCTGACCCCTACTAGGGAAGGGTCAAATTGACCAAAATTTTGTCAAAAAAATTCCCGGCATGTAACAACTTCAAAACAATCACTTACTCAATTTCGTCAAAATGTGACTAAAGTACTTCTTATTCTACACTCTTCAATTTGTCTGAAATGTGTTTACTTGAGGAGAAACACAAATGCATTTATCAGTACCTAAATCAAGACCCTGATAAATATCCTATAGAAATACACCACAAATTTAACTGTCACGGCAAATATATTATAGTATAAGCGTACGAGAAGGAGAACAGATTTAAATCTGAAACTTTCACAGCATTTACAGTATACTAGATTCTGATAACATTTTCTGCAAAATTAAAGACTGTCTACAATTATGCTATTCAACTTTAATCCCTCTCTTTACCATTGCAACATAAAAGAACGGAGATAGTACGTGATATTTTTATTGTGGTACTAGAAGTATTAATGAGCTTAGAAGCAAGGACAGATTGTCAGGTCTTGTGGATCTCCAATCTAAATAAATTGTCAAACTTTGATAATTATCTGAGCTACATGGTAAATGGACATCCTAGAATACACAAGATTGGAAAGTTATACTGCCACCGGCAAGGTATGCATGGATAAACATCACACTTGAATTATTACTGCGGTGGAGAATAAAATAGCCTAGGATTACACACGGTAAGTGTATGGGAGGAAATGAGCAAGGTGATCAGGTCAACCTCACTTTTTTTTAGCAACTTAAATCATTTTTAAATACAATTTTCCAGGGCTTCATTTTTAGACCTTATCAAAGACACTTGGAGCATGGAGGAACGTGTAGTTCACATTGTTTTTAGATTGTGGTCATTATTAACTTATGTGTTTAACCGTGGTATTAATGTTTAATACCCAGCGTATAGACTGATTTGTTAATACCGTTATCCAAATACCACTAGGTTTCTGGTTCAAGTCTCGTTTGGTCATTCTTTTTATAAGTCATTAAAATACAATAATCGAGCAATTTAACTGATGATCGTATAATAATACAGATGTGAATAGCAAGATGTATCTAGGTTAGATATGATTTAGCGCGGTAATCGTCCTACTTTCAAAACGGCACGGTTATAATGTAATTGCAGCGGCAATCCTACTCAGACCTCTATTGACTTAGCGTTGTCGATCGACCCAATGCAAACACTCTTCCTCAAACAAGCTTCATCGCTCTGATAAATGGAACTTGGTAAAGGTGGTGCCAAGGGGGCCCCAAGATGTCAACCCCCCCCCCCCCCCCCCCGCAGATCGGCAAGTGTAAATGGTAATACACAGACGGTGGAAGTTCGGTCGACAGATTTATAGGAATTACAACCTATCCATATCCTCTGTTCTGGAGACAACACCCGAATTATCCAAATCAAAATTGTTATTTTGGGATCATTCAAGTGAAAGTTATGCCCCCATATCTCCCCCTTGTTAAAAACTCCTCGCTACGCGAATGGGATATACTTGGGTTTTATTCCGACATTAAAAACATTGTACATCCAATTCAGTAACCGGGGTCCATTCTCAGCTTTATAAAGTAACATCGCGTACTTAAGTAGGTCAATATTTTAATTTCAAATTTCTGTAAGTTGCAATGCTCGCATTTAATGATCTCAAAAGGGTTTGGGGGGTAGGAATACATAAATACATCAAACTTGGCGTAGTTTAATGTTTTACAACAGTTTCCATGAGGTATGGTATTGTCTCATGTAGAGTTTAAGAAAAATGCGTTTGTCTTAGCCACATCTTAATTGTCACAATATTGAACAACTATTTCTTTGTGAAAAGGTTCTTGACCACTTGACTAAAAAGTGCTAATAACATCTCTTTATACACTCATGTCCATAATTATGGAATATTTTAGAGACATTTTAGAAGTTGCCATATTTCCGAGAACAGTTCATCTGGGATTAATATTTGCTCACCCCAGGTGAAACACTTAATCTAAGTATTTCAGGAAAACTGAGCATTTTGTAGCGTCCGACTCGATGCTAAAGCCTGTGTTTAAAAATGGCGGTATTCAAAGTTGTTGTTGAGCCACGTGGTGGTATACGCGCGTTATTAGATATGTAACAAACAATTCTGATGTTAATTTGATGATAAATGACATTAGATAAAAATTTATCTGTTTTTTGTGGTTTTTTTATTACTTTTATTTAATACTTTTTCATGATTTTTTGTGGATTTTTGAAAAAATAAATATATAATTGTTATTGCGCTCAAACGTATTTTAGTTTTTTACTTTAGTCATCTCATGAAATCCAAAAATTGCTCACATACTGTGTTTTTGTGAAATAATACTTGTCTTGAAAATTTTGGACGATATAGGAGAAAGAACTTTAATATCAACAAAATATTCCATTATTATGAGAATGAGTGTATGTTAAGAGGTCCATAATGCTAATGAACAAGAAAAAATATCGCTATTCAGACAAAGAAGATTTAATAAAGAATATATTCCGTTGAGGGTAAGTGTATACAGTAATGTTGAAGTGTTAGGCAACACTCTTTATACACATACAAATTCGCCACATACACACATAAACACACACGAAAATTGGTTAGATAGCCTAGCTGTAGTATCATGGTCTACAAAGATTTATTGCTCTCTTGATAGATTATTCATCCTAAATCTAAAAGTGCATAGTTACATAATATGTCAGTCTATGTCTGTAAACGTCTTCCTTCGTTACGCCTTGCCCGTTTAATCACTATTCGCTCTTTAAAGGAAGAGCATCTCTTTTGCAGGCCTAAAATTAACCGTTACGTCGTGTAAAGATACACTGGTGTATGAAAGAAAATACCATTTTAGAAACTGCATTGAAGTATGGGAGCTAGAAACCCATTTTGATTGGAATTACAGTGACCGTCATAAATTTATTTTGAATTGAATTGAAGAATCACGAATAACCAAAATTCCTAGTCTACTTCCAGACCCTTACCGAGGATTATGTGAAAATTACGTACAAGTTATAAATGTTTATATGCATTCTCATGAACAAAACAAATTTTATGAATAAATCCTATGCGTATTATCAATCATATACCAATATATGAATACTGAAATAATATCACCGAACTGACTCAGTCTAGTGAGCTTCACACGGAGACTAAGTGGCAGTTAATGTTTGGTGCAATTTACAAATTCCAGGTAATTATTAATCTTGAGACTTCATGACACGACTTTCTTAACAGCCTTCGGGAATGAGCTACGTTTTGTTGTGCGGCTTGATGGGTTCAAAAGAGATGTCCCGCCTTTAAAAATGTATGGCGATCAAATACGCACGTTTAATGTTCAGGTGCCATAATTAACGTGTCACTTATCGCCAAGCATTAGACAGAGATACAGCCATGATGAAATAAGGCCGCCTAATGATATACCTCGTCGAGGTGGAGTAATCATGAGGCTCATTCAAGGAGTATAAGCATCAGATACCGATATTAACATCTTACAATCTAAGACCTAAGCCAACAGTAATTTACAGTGATAGAGATTATAGGAGCGACAAGAAGACGAAATTGAAAGATAAAGGCTAACATTGTGGAAGTTCAATTTAAAAAAAATGTCAAACTTGATATCTGAACTATATACATCATGGACAAATAAACATCCTAGCATACAAAAGTTTGGAATGTTAAAGTGCTACTGGTACCCCTTTCACCTTTGACTTTAAACTGTTGGCTTAATGTCATTACATGTTAAAACCTTATTTTTCATAATCTGTTCAAACAACGTGAACGTAGTGTAATATTATTTCGTTAATCTCATCCAAATGTTTTCATGCATCGAAATACATAACGTAGGTATTTATTAGATATGAGTTAAATATCTGTCCACATTTTTTTAATATCATTCAGGCACACTAATGACTCTTCTGAACGTTAAAAGCGTATAAAGACAAAAGATTGGGATATAACACCAATGGCCTTTGAAATTAATTATTTTGTAACATTATTATTATTATTATTATTATTATTATTATTATTATTATTATTATTATTATTATTATTATTATTATTATTATTATCATTGTTATTATTATTATTATTATTATTATTATTATTATTATTATTATTATTATTATTATTATCATTGTTATTATTATTATTATCATTGTTATTATTATTATTATTATTATTATTATTATTATTATTATTATTATTATTATTATTATTATTATTATTATTATTATAGTAGTAGTAGTAGTAGTACTAGTACTAGTAGAACTAGTAGTACTAGTAGTAGTAGTAGTAGTAGTAGTAGTAGTAGTATCATTAGTGGTAGTAGTAGTAGTAGTAGTATCATTAGTGGTAGTAGTAGTAGTAGTAGTAGTATCATCGTCATCATCATCTATCATATAAATTGGTCATGTGGGTTGTCCATGATATTTACAGCTACGTTTTGATGTTTTGTTAGTTTTTGAAATAGTTTACCATAAATATCTGCAATAACTTTATCTGCAAATATGTGTTCAGTTTTCCCCCATTCATGTAACTCGCATAAACAAAAACTACAAATACATTATGTATGACACACATAACATTACTTTTTTTAAAGAAATGAGTAAGGCTATAATACATACCAAATTTATTGCGTATGTTTTCATGGCTTTACTTATTGCCTTAACACACAACAGTGAAGCTGTATTGATATCTAATGAATGTTATTGACTTAGGAGAGTGACTGACCTGTGATATGTTTCAAATTATTGTTATAGATTGTCTAACGTACGAAACACAACATCATCAATCATACATTCTTACTCAAGGCGGCTACAATGAATCATTTAAATACGTAAATAATTACGTTCATACCGACATAAATAATGGCTTTTATAGCGCTAAAAAGTTAATGAGCTGTCAGACGCTTTAAACTCTTTATGATGGCTCTACTAAATCTTAATTCAAGAACAAAAAGGATGAAGGAGATGAAGAATGAGGAGAAGAAAGATGAGCATGATGAGGAGACGAAGGAGCGGGAGCATAACATGGACAAGAGGACGACGGAGGTGAAAAATAAGAAGAAAGGGATAAAAGGAGGGGAAAAGGAGGACGTGAAAATTGGTAGAAGAATATAGAAGAAGAAGAAGAAGAAGAAGAAGAAGAAGAAGAAGAAGATGATGATGATGATGATGATGATGAAAGAGAAGAAAAGGGAGGAGGAAGATGCGAGAAGGCAGTAGTAACAGAAGCAAAAGGATGAACAGAACAAGAAAAATAAGATGAAGAGGAAGAAGAAGATGAACAAGAAGAAAGATGAGGGGAGAAGGAAGAGGAGGAAAAAGAAAATAGACGACGAAGGCAGTAAGAAAAAAGAAAGAGGAAGAACAAGAAGGAGCAGACAGAAGGTAAAAAAAAAAATAGGGGAGGAGGAAGGGGAAGATACAACAGTGTCAATCAATACTCTTGATGTCCATGATGTCCATGGAAGGTTGAAAGGGCGTTAACCATTTATCAGCAAATGACAAACGGTTTTCGCATAGTAATGATCATTTTACTTCTGATTCAAACAGCACAATTATACAGGGTGTCTCAAAATAAATTGTGCAAATGAAAAGCGCCCTCTTTAGCAATCAGCAAATACTGTTGTAACATGACGCTTGATCTTGAGACTAAAATTAGAAATTGAATAAGATAAACGGCATTTGAAAGTTCAAACTATAAACTTGACAATTTTTTTCTAAGTGCCAACGAGGGCGCTTTTGACTGGCACATTTTTTTTTTTTCAGACACGTTGTAATTGATTACAATTCGTTTTCCAGATTGTGCAGCACCATGCCATATTTCAGTCACCATCATACACCATTTAGCAGCGGATCCAGCTCAGTCCTAGTGGGTGTATGGCAGACCAGTACAGGAATTTATAGCTGACAGGGGAAAAGGTCTCCCCCTACCCTCTACTTCTCCTCTGTCGTCCGTTACTCCAATCTTTTCTTTCTTTTGGACCAACAAAAAATGGGTGTAATGATTCGATCGATTCGCCCTCAGCATCACCCCCCCCCCCCAACCGATCCGATACTGGTACATGATTATACAATGATGTAACTCGTAGCTCCTTGTAACAGCATAACACACAGCCTACAGAATTAATGATGTTGACATATTACTAGTAGTAGTTGCGTTCCGGAGATGCAGTCCACATTTACTAATATTATCCAACACAGTCATGTAGACCCCTGGGGCGGAGCCAGGGTAAAATCTAGGGGGGGGGGAAATATGTCGGGGAAATCTTGCCCGCCAAAAAAAAACTTTTACTAGCCAAATTACAAGCCAAACAGCATCCGACAAGCGGGGGGCAGGAAGACGACCAAAAATTTCAACAACAATAGCGAGCGAAATCCCCGTTATTTTCATTACTTCCAAAAATAGGGGCGGTCGCACCCCCACCCCCTCCCCGTAGACCCTGGTAGACCCACATATGACTGTGACAACATACATGATCCCATGGAAATTAATTAATTGATATTAATTTGTGGAAAATGTCTGTTATTTTTGTGCTTTTAGAGCGACATTTGGGGATTTACGGGTAAATACCAGCAGTAACTGTGATGCCTTGGTAGATCAGACGAGTTTGTCATAAATCATTCATACAAAGTACATTATGTATTGTCATGCCTGACATCAGAAACAGTATCATCCCTCCTGAAAATTGTTTATCTTGGGGTGATGTAGAGCCCCACCCCCTGGCTCCCAGGGACCCAAGTCGAGACTGGCCCAGCTGAGAGGTGATATGAAATGGTGATAAGACTGATAGAAGGTCAAGGATATATGTCCGTCTCGATTCTTGAGGGACAAAACAGATCAGCAGCACTCAGATCTGTAATCATCATTGAAAGGAAATGGCAGGCTTGGAAGTAGTGATCAAGTTAGGACACGGCGCGCCGCGCCAGTACTAGAAGCAAGTGCACTACATAGTTACAAGTTCTTCTGTGAAAATTTTGAGATGAAATATTTCTTCCTTGTTAATAAGTGCACTCTACAAACTGAAATGATATCTCAACATTTAAAAGGGCCGAGGAGTGTGTCAGGGATGTGCAAGTCCATTACTTCCCTTCATTATCAATATCAAACGGTAGTTTAGTACGTACAAATGGTGTGTTGAAAGTTTGAGATCCATACGTCATGAATTTGTTGTTTTATGAGAAATAAAAACAATAACGACATGTTACAAGAATGTTGTTCTTTCCGTGAGTTTCAATTTTGCTCAAACTGCGAATCGCGGTTATTGTGTAACGTCGCAAGACCAGCGGTGTGCACTGATTGGTTAAAACGCCTAACCTCCGCACGACTTTGGCTAACGGCTGATGGGACAATTTTGGAACGGGCAGGTGCACGTTTGACGTCGCGGATTTTTTGAAAAATGCTTTTGAGTAATTTGAAAAAGGATAAAGTTTAACCGTCCAGATTTTCACCAAAACTCAATATTTTACCCCAAGTCTCTATGAGAGGTGTTTATTTATAGCAATCTTCACATTGGATTTGATTTCAGCTGATTTCATTCATTTAGGTGTTTTTTGACGTGCAAATCAATGACACAATCTTTAAAAGGGCCGAGGAGTGATGTATTTAACGTTTAACCAGCTGGATCCGACACCGTAACTGTTGAATCCCACTGGATAAATGGTTGGATATAACATCTAGAAAGTGCTGTAAGTGTGGTCACTCCTCGGCCCTTTTAAATGTTGAAATAAAATTTCCGTATTTACAGTAAAATTATGAATTATATTTGTTGTGTATAATTCTATGGGTTCAGTCTCTTAATATTGGTAAACGCATACTTGTTATCCCCAAGGAAAGAAATTGAAGACGAGTCTTCAAGTCTGGATAATGCAGTACCCCAATTGGTGTATATTTGAACTCATTTGGTTCGCATGGTATTTTTCTTTTTACTTCTCCCAATATGTCACTGCACTTTAAGGAGGAAGTTTATATTTGAAGCTGAAATTTGCGACACTCCTCAGTACAGGAAGGCACCCGAAACAGAATTGCAATTGAAAACATATCTTGTAATGTGGGTGTTCTTGTATGAATGTGTAGGCCTATACACACGAAGTTATGTGATTGAAAAGCGCGTGGGAAGGCATTTTACGCCTTATATGAAACTCATATTTCACTATTTCTTTAATTAACACGTAGACCAATTGAAGTGATAAAATTTTCAAGGCCAACAGCTTATTAAAGGAGTGTGAATATGCTTAGAGCGTCCCTTACACTTCGTCGCTTCTGCTCCGCAAACGCTCGTATTGAACTAGGCGTCCGCAATAAGAAGCATTACATGTCGATATTTAGCGCGGAGATCTGTGTTTATTTTACCTCGGATGCCGACACATGGGTTCGGAAAAGTTCGGTGACCTGAATTGAGTCTACCGTCTACCGTAGATGGAAGGGACCGTCTCGGTAAATTTATCTCGGGTGGAAATCTCATAAAGGGTGGCGTGGGTATTACTTTCGTCTGTCCATACATACGTGCTTTATATGAATGTCAAGTCGCAATTTTGTTGGTCGGAAACACCCAGCTAGACACGAACTGTTCTTCGATCGAACACGCACATGACGAGTCATGTTCAATCGATAGTACACATCCCGACATAGACCTGTATTTGTCTATGGCGGAGATCATGAATGACATAGAGCGGACGTGAATACCATGCAGGCAGTTGGTTCATGTGCAAGAAGGATTGAATTAAGTCTGTGCGTTAACGTGTATTTTCATACACGTGTAAACGTGAATTGTAATGGGATAAACGGGTTTCATTTTCAGCAATTATTTTATATCCTCCCAAACATGTCTAGAAATGAAATCACCCATTTTTGTAACCAAACATAAAATCTTTCAAATCCTATACACAAACCTACATTTTCAACACCCTGCTCGAGATTCAGTGTTTTTAGCCTCCCCCTAAAAAATAGAAAAGAAATTGAATTCTGATCTGCGAGTTATGTGAGAGTGTCTGTGATGACATACCCCTCCCCCCCCCCCTTCCCGGCTGTTCTCCGTGTACATAGATTTGATAAATCGTGCACGTGTAAATTGATAAACGAATGAATATGTGTCGTCAATGTACTAACTCGTCACAGCCCCAGTGGGGTGGTAAACAGGTGAAAGCCAGACAGTTGTTCTTATTGTTCAGATAACTCGTCATCAGGCTATGGTAATGTCATGTCAGACATCATCGAGCCTACCGAAACAATGTTGAGAATGATATGATTTTGATTTTGATTGATGATCAATACACGATATGCAATACAAATGGAAAGGTATCGGGGACAACACTTAGTTGTTATTGGTGGTGGTGGGGTTGTTGTTGTTGTTGTTGTTGGAGTCGTTGTTGTTGTTGTTGTTGTTGTTGTTGCTGCTGCTGCTGTTGTTGTTGTTGTTGTTGTTGCTGCTGCTGCTGTTTGTTGTCGTTGTTATTGTTGTTTTTGTCATTGTTATTGTTGTTTGTTGTTTGTTTGTTTGTTTGTTTGTTTACAGTATAGGAGCATTTCAGAAAGTTTGATTTTCAGGATATACTTCTGTTTAATACGTAATGGGACAAAATTCACTTTTCACCATTCAAAAAAAGTAAAGGTAAAGGTGAGGGTTTATCGTCTTGTACCACTGTAGAACAATGCTAACACAACGTCACACATTACCCCTGATCATTGGACCCATGTCAAGCCTGCACATTATTGTGCACCACCTCCAATCCCTGGATATGCGCTCCTTTTACTATCAGTGGAGTATGTTAGCCGCCACACTCCCCTCACCTGAAAACGCCACTGAACTTACAACAAATGGACTACATGTATGCCTACGCACTCTCATATTACTCTATGTATAACCGATGTAACATCATATCCGTACACATCAATATATATAAATACACTGGTTTCGCAAGACACCCACGTAGATGTATCAACGTTCCATTTCCTTCCCAACAAAAGCAAACCCGACACCCAACTACTGTCTGACTGATGACAAGTCGAGTCACTGCAAATGTCTCTGTTCACAACTTGTGATATTGCCCGCGACAGCCATTGAATATTGACCGCGCTTGTTTGTATGGCGATGGGCGAATAAAGATGTGAACGCGATCCGTGCTTTTACACACCGACACACCACAGCGGCACTGAAAAGACGCACACACGCATATACAGCCAGACCACACACGCATATACAGGCCAGACGCACACACGCATATACAAGCCACACACACACACACAACACACACACACACACACACACACACACACAGCACACAGCACACGCACAACACACACACACACACACAACACATACACACAGTCACACACAGACCCTGGGCACGTAATAAACACCACAGACAGACAGCACGACAGACACACACCATACACGCTATACGGTAGATATCGCTAGCAACATACACACATTACCACATACACACATTACACACTTAATATAAGATTCCTGTCAGTTATAATTGTTGTGTGCGGTTTGTGTGTGGTACGTGTGCCGTGTGCGTTTGCGTATGTGGTGTGTGTGTGTGTGTGTGTGTGTGTGTGTGTGTGTGTGTGTGTGTGTGTGTGTGTGTGTGTGTGTGTGGTGTTAATCTGTGTATTTGAGAGTGTGTGTTTGTGTATGTGTGTGTTAATGTGTTTGTTTTATGGGTATGTATATGTGTGTGTGAGCTTGTGAGTGTATCTTTAAGTCTGTGCATTTATGTGTATGTCATATTTGTGTAATTATGGTGATTCTTCGGGGTTGACCAATTTGTCACATGATTTAGTAATCATCAAAATCGTAGTTTTGTTTCATTTTGTAAATTATAAAATAAATACTGATTTAAAAGAGTAGATATAAAATTGAAATCTACATGTATTTCCTCATATATCCTTTCGTCTCTCATGGTATCGTTATTCTTAAATTTCATATCAACAAAAAAGAGTAATAGGAACATAGGACTAAAAATAAGCGATAAAGTTACGTCATGCTATAAAATACGATTACAATTCCCTAACTCTGTAGTAGACGATCAATTTCACACGCATGCAGTCGCATACCTGATGTATGCCGTGTGTATTATTATGATTATCAGAGTGGCTTTTCGTTTCCAAACCAGCGATTAATCAAGCATGTTCACACATTGTTGATTTTTCCATCACTTCAATAATTATTATCCGTAACAGATTGACACATATCAACTCGAGAATTTTATAGCGACCGATTCGATGTTATGTGCCTGTCGCACTTGCATTAGTATTTACCGACATGCAACACGGTAGGCCATTAATTTTAACGAATGTTCACGAAATGACGTCTAACGCAATACACACGTCCAATTTTGTTCCATAGCACCAAGCACAGTGTATAGGGCAATGTTATAATTTAATATATTACATTTCACATTACTTGATCACCGAGTGCAGTCGGTAGCAAAATGTTACAATTCAATTTACTTCATTTCACATTTATAGTGAAGCACTCACTGTTTGGTAATTCGTGCAATGAGGTGGTAGTGGCATTATATGACGCAAGATTGCAGAATTATTATTCAGACAATGTTTGGCCTATGCTACATTGGTTGTAAAAGAGTCAGGGTTTTAAGTACTTCACGTGTTCTTTACCACGCAAAAGAATCGTTCACAGTTAAATCCATTATATTACGCACTTGAACTATACTGTCTAACAATGAAACATACTGCTACAATTATTTTCTACAAAACTCTCGCTTGATGATCAATGTATCTTGAAGGGGAGGAAAACCCAGACGTATGATACAAAACAATAAAAAAGAAAACAATGAAAGTTTAACAATTTGGTTGAGCCATTCAAGAGTTATGAATGTTCAAAGTTGATTTTAATCCTCATTCTGTAACATTCTTTAAAAGGCAACTCTGCCACTTTTTGTGATAAAAGTGTAGAGAACTCTTAGATGGTATTGTACACACATTTTGAATTGTTTCTTGTTTTTGATATTCAACTCAATCCCTATCCTTTACTAATCATGTGTACATGAATTAATCTAATCGTCTCTTAACCTGTTGAAGATTAACAACATGATTTCTCGGGTTGGGGTCTGTAGAGAATGCGTATTATATTGAAATCAAGTCGTCTCCACCTGGTTTAAACACTTCTCCGTGGCCTATAGAAGTGCGTTATCCTTTTAACATGTTTACATCTTACGAAGATTTGCCAAACCAACTAGCAAAACTCAAGCAGCTCCTTCAAATATATAGTAAGCAAATAATTATCGTTGGTTATAGTGATGGGATTAAGTGTAATTTCTGAGGCGAGCTAAAAGGTATTATTAACATTTCATGCACTCAATGAAAAGTTCTAGAATTATATGTCAATAGAATCAGGTCTATCTGAAAGGGCAGTGACATGACTGGAAAAAGTGAAAATGCCTCACGACCCAAATGAGTTCAGTCATATTCCAATATATACACTAGCTAGTCAGGGCTGACAGGATTTGTTTACTTAACCCTTTGAGTACTAATGTTGCACCTGCGCACGTATATATGCACAATTAAAATGAACAATCGTAATAGTTATTTTTCTCCTTCACCTTTGTACAGGAGACACTAAAATATAGCTAGTATGCTTAAGTAACATCTATAGAAAACTTACCACTCTCACTACTGCAATAAGAAAAGCAAATTTCAGAAAAAAACATGAAAAGAACAATATCGTTATTATCCCCTCAGAATAAATTAGTGAGTAAAGGGTTAAAGGCAGGGCGTCTATTTTGCATGATTAAAAAATAACATTGTGTCGTGAAATACTAGTACACTGGTATTTAGAAGGAAATCCCATCTAAGAACGTTTAGCAAAGTATACGAGCTGTAGAGACTCAGTTCTAGTGGAATCATCGTGACCTTTAGACTTTGAATTGAATTCTCGTCTTCTAAATTCAAAAATTCCTAGCATAGAACATACACTAAACGGCAACTGTTTTTGTGCATTGTTTCTTATTCTAAGCAATTACTGATCTCCGGAATTCACAGGCATGTCCTTCATAAACAGCCTAAGGGCATAAGTGATGTTTTGCTGTGCTACAGGAGGGTTGCAATTGAGATTCCCTGCCTTTAATGTAATTATCTCTTAAGACATTTCCCTGTGGCCTGTGCGTTATCCTTTTAACATGTTTACATCTTAATAAGATTCGAAAACAACCCGTGGCACAATTCCAACCACCTCTTCAAAACTTGTAAAAGGCATTTATCTTAAAGGCAAGTTCTATAATTGTATTCCAGTAGAAGCAGGCTTATCTTAAATCTGATCTGATTGAATATTAGAACCTAAAAGACGCTTCATTTTAAGAAAAAAAACTTTGACACGTGACCTATATTACATGATAGTGTTTGAATGGAAAAATTAATGTAAACGAGGTAGAATGCAAAGTTTTAGAAGTGTATGCTGCCACCAAAAAAAGGTATGTATATGGATAAACATCACACGTGACTTAAACATCCGGTGAATTCTAACTTGTAACACAGCAGTCTATGGGGGAAATAGACATTGCAAAACTGGATACTCATATGTTTCCACTCGTTTACAGCACCAAATGATCGTTTTCCAAAGCTTCATTAGTAGACCTTATTAGACACACATATATCATGAAGAATTGTGAAGCTTCGATTTCTTTAACTGAGAACATTGTTAAATTTGCGTTTAAAGCTGATGTGAATGAAATATTAGAGCCTTAAAGACACTGGTGAACATTCTGGAAGCCTCATTTTAAAGACAAATTATCAAATGTGGTATCTGACCTACATGATAGTGTTTGAATGGACAAATAAATATCCTAGAATATAAAAGTTTGGACGTTTATCCCGCCGATGGCAAAGGAGGTATCGATAAACATAACACGTGAATTATGCATCTGGCGTACTTTTAATTGTACCACAGAAGTCTATTAAGGAAATTAACATGGCAAAATTGAATACTCGTATGTTATAACTCTTTTACAGCACTAAATGATCGTTTTGTATTTTTTCAAGGCTTCATTTTTAGGCCTTGTCAGAGATACTTATATCTCGGAGAATTATGTAGCTCAGATTTTTCAAACTGTGATTACTGTTAAATTATGCCTAAAGGGAAGATCAATAAGTATATGCCTATGGAAGGAGGCCTAAAGTCTGTGTGAATGAAACATTAGAAAACCCTAAAACATCTCACCGTGTGATTAAAGAGTACTAGTACTATATTTCTAAACATGTTCGTGCATTATTTCCTCACGGTTCGTCTGCAATCGGCGCACATCATATACCCAAGGAGAAAATATAGTATGATAAATAAATCATAACGTCTAACATACTTAACTTTCCTTTGTCAACCATGTTCCACATTTGTTGCTGGCCTACATGCCTGGAGGCATAATGGGCAGTAAGTAAGTAAGTAAGAAAGTAAGTTAGCAAGTAAGTAAGTAAGTAAGTAAGTAAGTAATAACTACTAGTATGTGCTACATATTCCTTTTAATCCATATGAAACTCTGACAGAAAAACATAGCGAAGAATTAAATACTACTTCAAGACTCCATGATGTACAGTTATTCTGTGAGACGGGGAGGAAACTTCCTTTAATTACTCCTTACAACGTGTGATCCTCATCTGGGTCGAGTTGATGCGATCACGAAGGGCGCATAATTATCGTCACATTAGAATAATTTCCGATCCAATTACATGTACAGCAACCTATAGACCAATCAAGGGTGTATCCAGAATTTTTTTCTGAGTGGGTCGTGATCATATCATTTTGACCTATTTACAGTGATATAACAGCAAGATGTGATTAAAATGTACCCATCAATGCTTTTCCATTTATGCATTGTGAAAGGCTCTCAATTTCTTTTGGAAAAAAAAATAGACATTCTGATTTTTTTTTTTTTTTGGGGGGGGGCGGGGTGTCATACGACCTTCTTCGACCCCCCCCCCACCCCTTTTGCATACACCCATGACCAATGATACGAGTGATGAACGGTAATGTAGCGAAGACCCGTTTATCATGTTACGTAGGCGTGTGAAATTAACTCTTGTACACAACCATAAATTGATTTGAGCAATCCATCAACAAGTTTTCCTGATAAATTGAAATTCTACTTCAATCAGATGCAATCCGTTGCTATAGGACATTAATTCCTAGCTGCGATTAATTTTCTAACCCAATGTTTATTAAACGTGTAAACTGTTTTCTGCGCAGAAACGGAAAGAATTAAAGCAAAAAGGGGATAACGTGTGTTTTTCTCCACCTGCGTTGGAATAATTAAAGCCACATGCTAACAATTACCACAGTTAAACAAATTATGAGTTACATAATCCGCCATGTTCCATGTGTCTATGATAAGGTCTAAAAATGACACCCTCAAAAAATTTGTATTTCAAAATAATTATTTAGTGCTTTACAAAAGTGAAAATCTACAAGTCCTCGGGATTTACCTGCCCATTTCCTCTCATAGACTTACTGTGTGTATATTTAGGCTATTTTGTACTCCACCCGAGTACCAAATGTTTATACATCATATCTTGCCAGTGGTAGCATAAAATTTCAAACATTTATATTCTAGGGTGTTTATTTACCCATTTAAACACTACTATGTAGCTCAGATAGCAAAGTTTGACTTTTTTTTCAATTTGAAGCTCCACAATGTTAGCTTGTGTCTTACTTAAAGATGGGTAATTGACAAATGGTGAAGCAAGTTTTTGTTCAAGAAAAATGACACTTGCATTAGATAACCATACCGCAAGCCACGTTAACAACATATATGAAAGAATATAAATATTCTGTCGAAGAGAAAGACAAAACGGGTGACAGAAAAACTTCGCTATTTTCTCTATAAACATAAAACTGGAAATAGTAAACCTATTTTGGGGTGAGAATGAAATAACGAAATATGGTTTTAAATGTTCATAATTCTATTACAATGACCAAATAATCCGATAGAAGTACTTCAGGTACTGGCACTAACACTATGCTTATCAGTTATTTTGTTTTTATTTGATACTCTGACAGTCCAAGCATGGAGGTAGAACCTCCATGGTCCAAGGTACCCTCATCACTCTTTTCAAAAACCACATTTCTGCTGCTTGGCTGTCTAAGGATCATGATATTCAATGTCCAGCTCTCACAACCATAAGAGAACAGACCATACATAGCACACCAGAACACAGATTTAGTTGCCATTCTCATGTTCCTAATTGCTACGACACTGCTCATCTGGATAAATGTTTCCTTTGCAAGTACAATCTGTTTCTTTCCTTCAGCATCACTCCTTCCATCTGAGGTAATCAAACCTCCAAGGATGACCTCCCACTAAATGAGAACCAGGCTGTGACCCCTCCAATTAAAAAATTAAGGTCTCTCAACCCTCCCTTCTCGTGTCCCTACCACTGAGCTGGCTTGCGTGTATAAATTTAGACTCATTTGATGAAGGAGACATAACTCAAGCGAAAGGTCGGCGTCATTTTATTGTGCACAATGAGCCGTGTTTTCGACATTAATCTTACCTTCATGCATGGGTACTGACAACGCCAACCCATCGAAAATGTTCTAGTCTCATACAAGTCGCTATGACGTCTTCGCTCTAGCACAAATCGTAAATCAGGTTCACTAATATACACTGAAGTTATTATTCGTGTATAATAATACAAATGCCAACAAAAAGTGTCTAGAATTGCGGATGCATTAAAGCTTAGTGGCCACATTTTTGACATTATAATTTTATAGTGACATGCAAAAGAAATATAGATAATTTACACACACATATCCCTTGCTGCCCTGCACAAACAAATCAAACGTTATAAACAACCATATCAAAATATGTCACGTTTACTCCATTTTTTCTTTTGACATTAATTACGTCATTTGTCTGAAATTGATATTAAAAGAATAATAAACAACTTTGCAGCTTTACTCAAACTTCAAAGCGTGAACATCTTCGTGAACTGTCGTTTTCATGATCAATGGATCAATGAATATAGTGTTTTACCACAAAAATCTGGATGAAAATATTTCAGAACATTGTCTTATATCTACATCGATTGTCCTACATGAATATATTATAAATTTATAGTCGAACGTATAAGTTTGTAGTGCATGAATTATAATTTTTTCAGTACACTATATTCCCTTTGGAGGGATATCTCCCGATGTGTGCCGTGCGATTTAAGAAGATAATTACCATTAGGGGAACCATGGAGAAGAAGAAAAAGACCTTCCTTTATGCATATAAATCGGAGACCCTTCTTGTCCTTATAATAACTGAATCACAGGCACAAGTAATCGCTGCATGCACTCCACCGAACAGACCAAGGAGTAAGAACGCCCCTAGTATGCCTTCAGCTTACACGACATGCATTAAATCGGATTATGGGACAGAGGGATTAAGTGTTTCAATCGAGACAAGAAACCTCTGCGACTTTTATGCAAAGCCTCTTGTACCCGAGTGTTTATCCTTCATTACAATCGTATACTGGCACTGGAGAATCACGAAATATAGAGGGTATACATGGCATAGACAGTGTTAGTATTGGAAGACATGTGCTTAATAGTATAAAACCAGAATAATATAATCAAGAGTCTGTTTGCTGTTCATCATTTGTATTATCAAATTAAAGCCCAAGTATAGTTTTGGTTGATCAGACAATTTTTTTGTCAATCTCTTACAAAGTATTCGATTGTCACCCCAGACACAGTCAGAAAACATCAAACCTACTAAAAATTGTTTATAGTGACAAATTATGATGTCTAAATTAAAGGAGAGCATCTAGCGGTATGTATACCTATGGGAAATGTCGGAGGGGGTAATTTATCAAACATGGGAGAGTTTCAGATCGAGCAAGGTTCAGGGTATTGACAGATTATCTAAAAAGCAAAAATGCAAATAATTTCAATTTTTACCATTTTCTAAAATTATATCTTGGCTTTAATAATATAATACTAGCATAATATAATGCAGAGTGTGTTTGCTATTCATCTCTGTATTATAAAATTAATGATAAATAAGATCAAATAATATACTTGGGTACATTATTGTTTGGGTGTGCACATTTTGTGATTATTGCTCTTTAAGTGATACATTCTCATACACACACTCTATACGTAGATTACATAAAAAGCTGTTGATATCCAGTTCATATATTTAGCCAATCCTACAATGTGTAATGTTTATTTTCCCAACAAAGGGGCTAAATATTCAAAATAATCTGGATACTTCAAAAGTGCTATGACGATCAACCTTAATTTGCATGTTAACCCATTGCCTCCGATACTGTGCAATTCCTATAGAGTTAATACATAGCACATTCGATTCCCATAGCCAACGGGTTAAGATATTATAACAGCAAAAGGATGATGATACGTCATTCACTCAAAGAACAACTATGGCATGTCCGTACATCACTTAATCGCTAAATATTTTACCATGTATGCCCACTTATGTACAATAGGCTTAAAATCATACCCGTAGTTTTAAGCCAGGGAATCTTCTCTATTTTTAACCAACTTTGCCAGTAAATATTCTCCCTCGTCCCCTAATTTACACACATTTTCAGAGTACGTAATATTAACTAAAGATGGGGAAAGTAGCATAACTTCATATCTTGCAAAAGGTGAATATTTTATCTACGTTGAGCGAATGTTACCCAAATTAAAACAAGTAAAACATGTAAGATAAAGATAAATGACATGATTGGGGATAGTTCTCAACTTGCGGTGAAACTATTCTAGAATCAAGTAAACTGTGCATGGATTCTACTGTAAAAATTTGGTAGTCAAAAGTTGACTCTTTCTAAAGTAACTTCCAATTGTATGCCTTGAGACAGACAAATTTGTTGTGTAGGGTTCTATGGAATGTATTTCTGTCGGGGCTCGAGATAAACAAAATGTTAATATGTTCATGCTTGATCATGTTGATTCGGCAAAGTAAACAAATTCAGGGTAAATCCTTCTAACCAAGGTTGGTGTATCCGTTGATATATCGTTCAATCACTTTGGGTCAAGGGGCATTTTTTTTTCTCCCAGCATGTCACTGCCTATCAACTATCATACCCAATTTATGGAAAGTGTTTTGGTTGACTTTATTGCTTACAATCAACCATTATTTGATGTTTAAACAATGATCAGAAATATTTAAAATAGGCTAATACTCCCTTTTCTGCCGATGAGAAGGTACGTGTTGTCCATGAGTGTCACTACCGTGACAACCATACAGGGAGAATAAAAATGTACATATTTTATCCAATGCAATTGAAATATTCAACTGGGCAAACTTAATGCAGGTCGTGTGTTTGCAGTTTGGCTAGCTGCAAATTTCCGTCGTGGAGGCAGAAGGCAGCTGATTCAAATCTAACAGAAACCTGATACAAGCCAGACTGAACACAGCACTTATAGGTAAACGCATGCAGTCATAAATTGACACGCATAGACACAAACACACACACACATACACAGACACGCATAGATATATACATACACACAAACACACACACAGATACACACACATACACAGACACGCATAGACACACACATACATACACATACACACACATACACACACACATACACACACACATGCATAGACACACACACTAGACGCACACTTACACGGGCACGCATTGAGACGCACACATACACACATGCATACACACAGACACAGATCATAGATACTATGCACAGACACATACACAGACATGCATAGACACACACACACAGGCACACAGACGCAAACATACACACATGCACACACTTTAGACACACACATAAACACAGGCACACAGACAGACACATACACAGTCACGTATAAACACACATATACACACAGACGCACACATACACAGACATGCATAAACAAACACACACACACACACACAGAGACACACACATACACAGACACGCATATAGACACACTCATACATACAGGCACACACAGACACACACAAACATAGAGACATATACACACATATACACAGACACACACATACACACACAAACAGTTGTACAACATGCATTTTGCGCCTGTGTGTCGGTGTGTGATCTCGTGTATCAGTCTTTTGGTAGATCAGTGAGTTTACACATACCCTCAAAATTACGGGACATGGGTAATATGAGAGTTCCTCAAAACAAATGTTCATTAGTGCGCAATTTGAGGATTCCTCGGGTATCAAAAATACCGTACCTTTAGCAGTAATTCCAAGAACACACTTG
>JZLH01S0603043.1:0-18311 GCA_001188425.1 Eucidaris tribuloides | reverse complement strand
TAAATAAATATTGCAAAACTGGCGATTAAACCAGCTAAAAAATGCGGTGCCGAATTCGCGCGAACACGTGTATTGTGAATGAGCCAGATCGCGATCGATCGATTGCGCAATGGATATTATGTGTTATGCGCATCTAACAATGGGTACTTTACTCTATTATCCAAACATCTTCTCAAAATGCACAAAATACCAAATTTCAATTATCTAAATCAAAAAATATATTGGCGATATTACATTAAATAAATATTGCAAAACTGGCGATTAAACCAGCTAAAAAATGCGGTGCCGAATTCGCGCGAACACGTGTATTGTGAATGAGCCAGATCGCGATCGATCGATTGCGCAATGGATATTATGTGTTATGCGCATCTAACAATTTTGCCGTCGGGTTTGTACAGCGTTTGCACCGCACAGTCCCGCACGCTAGTTGCATTGACATAACACGCGTCGGCGATTAACGATACCGAAGCAAACATTTCGCCAGTAACGGAGGCAAGAAATAAAACGATGTTTTGGAAATATTTTCGACTTCCAGGAGATATAAATTAAGGTGGATTAGGAAGAAAAAATATCAAGGATTACAACTAGTAGGACTCATATTTCGGCAAACCTGTACTTTAGGGGACCGGGCAATGTAAGTGCAATATAAGTTTGAAATACCGTTCAAAATCATTGTTGACATGTTCTCATATATCAGCTCTCTCCAATCCTTGTTCGTTTGATGAAAATAACCCTCATTTTGGACGTAAATATTGGCCAAAACGACGACCGGTCAGCGATACTTTGTATACGGCGGATCTTCGCGCAGCGCTAACCAGCGATGCACAGAGATCGTGACAACTCGACCCTCAGACAATTCGACCAATAATAACCCGACCCTCTATCTGGTTTACTCGCCGGTGGCGGGTGGATGATCGGGTTATCATTGGTTGAATTGTCTGATGGTCAAGTTGTCACAATCTCTGTGCATCGCTGGTTAGCGCTGCGCGAAGATCCGCCGTATACAAAGTATCACTGACCGGTCGTCGTTCTGGCCAATATTTACGTCCAAAATGAGGGTTATTTTCATCAAATGAACAAGGATTGGAGAGAGCTGATATGTGAGAACATGTCAACAATGATTTTGAACGGTATTTCAAACTTATATTGCACTTACATTGCCCGGTCCCCTAAAGTACAGGTTTGCCCATATTTCTAGGCTGAAGTCAATATAATAGAAGGTCACACAAAGTGGCGACAATACCTTAATGGACATTAGATCTTAATAGTTGCACTCATTAAATTTAAGTGCATTTCATGCTGTAGGTCGGGCGGAAAGCAGTGAGAATCTGAGAGTGACTCGTCAAAATTTAGCTATTTTTTAGTGTCTCATCGATGTCTTGGCCTACGAGACCGAGATCTGTCCGAGACCAGGAGGAGACACGACTCACGAGACACAGACACAGTCTCGAGACACCCAACACTGGTGTTTAATCCTGTTTTTTATGCACAGTTAAAAATTTAAAAAATGTGTGCATTCGGTCACACATAATTCGTACCTACTGACTGTGCAATGAGACAACATGGAGTAAAAATTTCATCTTTAGCGTTACTTGTCTTGAATTGATAACAAAATAACAGGTAAAATTGCCACCACCAGAGTTCATGGTTAAACAGGAGCCCACTAGCCAATGCCAATGGCTAGTAAAATCATGGTGGACTAGCCAGAATCTAAACTAATTAGTCTGCATGGCTAGCGAAAATATTTCTTTAATGTCGCACAAAACAATTTGAGGGGGGGGGGGGGTCTAGACAGAATTCTGGCGGACTACCCAAAATTTATGTTAATTAGTCCGCCTGGCTAGTTTAAAAAAGGAAAGAAAAATGCGACCCCTGCACCCGTAGTGTTTTGTCCAATACATTATATTGGCTGTTTGAATGCACTGAAAATCTGCACTGAGTTGGAAGACAGTATTTTTGAATGTAATTGTACTGTCAGTCTAAATAACTAAAACTATATTCTGCATGCCTGAATAAAATTGTTGGCAATTTTTACAATGTTTACATTTAAACTGCCAGAAATAAAGAAATAAAGAAATGAAAATAAAATAAATTTAAAATGCCAGGAAAAGTTGTATATCTAGTAATGGTATTAGAGACCTGTTGCGTGAAAAGTGTAATTTAGCCTTAGGCTACGTAATTTAAGTTAAAAATTCTCTTCCAGATTTTCAACAAATTAGGAGGCATGTCTATGTGAATTGATATCGGAATTCATAATACTTTCCAAAGATGGCTGATTAGTGCACAAAAGCTATGGGGAAATTATCAAATGTAATTTGTCCAGCCATGAAGGCCAAAACAATCTTAAACACAAAAAATATACATTCAAATACCGGTATTATATTTAGCTCTTCCTGTTTTTACATTTTTTATATTTTATTTGATAATTTCATAAATGTAATATCAAATATTTAAAAAAAAGGTGGGGTCTTGGGAGAGGAAGTGAGCTTTGTGATCAATGCAGCCAGAAAGACATGAATCAATAACCTGCTGTTCCACTACAGCTTGACATTATAATCCATGATTTTAAAAGACAGTAATGGATGTGTATTAAATTGGTGAATGAAGCACACCTATCTGACAAGTAGACTGTACAGATTTGTTGAATAAGACAAACAAAAAGAACTGTGAGAATTATTTTGATGCAAACTGTAAATGACACGATTCATTTATTTGCCTGTGTAATCATGATGTTTCTGTATTTAAACTAATGATCCATAGGTTTTTTATGAGCTTTCATATATTCACGTTTTACAGTAATTGAAATCTGTTTACTCCCAATTACAGTGTGGAAAAAGTGTTTTATCCAACTTTTTAGCCGATGCAACTGAGATATCGGGAGGAGAATATCATCCAACTCAAGGTGTCAGGTATGAAATATGTTAACATGGCACAGTGGAAATACCAGAAATTGGGGTCTAGAAAAGAGGTTGATAAAAAATAATGCAGGTCAAATTTGTTTGTGTACATCAGGTGCGTAAAGTGTATTTGCTACTTTTATTTGCACGTTTATTGCACCCATACAACTAACAAGAAAGGGAATATGTGGAGAAAAGGTGTGTGTATGTGTGATGTGTGTATTTGTGTGTATGTGTGTGTATGTGTGCGTGTGTGTGTGTGTGTGTATAAAACGTGTACATAAAAGCATGTGCTAATATTGCTTGTAGATCAATGTATCTAAATATGTCTCCTTACTACCCTATACTTCAGTCTACTTGCTTATATTTGAAAGAAATCTCTGTGTAAAAACTCAATTTGTTTTCTATACTCACTCTGTGAAAATTGTATATGTTTTCATATACTAACAAGATAGCAAACTATGATGATTGGTAATCAGCTTAGCGATGTAATTGATGGCCATAAACATTTAACAACCATCTATTTGTCTCACCTGTCATCTACCTGTCTCACTTCATGCAGAATCCTTGAATTTGAAAGCAACTCTTTGTCTGTAGGAAGCCGGTCATTAACAGCTGAAATAGAACTATGGGACTGCAGTGGAGATCAAAAGTAAGTACATCAAAGATCGGTAATGACATTTATCTGACAATTTACAAATATCCACAATAGAAGTTTTGTTTCTAAATGTGCTTTATGTTTTGGACATGTTTTGCATTCCCATGGCAAATACCTGTTTATACATGTACATTCATATTATTTGTTTAAAAAAAAGCGCGATGGTCAGTTGGTCACATACCGTATTAAAAAAAAGACAATTTTTTTCTTTATCTTGCACATTCTTATTGAATTGAATTTATTTCCAAATATCATGAAAAACCAATATACAGTAATAATACAATAGGTTATAATATTGTTAGGATTATCAATTAAGTGTATACAGGATAGTAGAGTAATCAGTCATAATAATAATATTGGAAATAGGGACTTTGCAAAACACAAGGCTTGAAAATGTTACAACCCTGAAATGAACATAGTCAGTGATGATTAAATATTAATATTACGAATTGTTTAAATTCGTCAACCCTATTCCTCCCTAACCAACTATCCCCTCCCCAATCCAAGTTATCCCACCCACCAGCCCTGTGGGAGTAAAAAAAAAATGAACATATATGAGGAGTTTTATTTCATTTTATGTTTACGTGGTTCACCTGTTTTACTGGCAACATGAATGTTCATAACCTTGTGGTATAATCAGTGGATAAAAGTTACCAATGCAGGCAAATAAAAAACAAAATTGCCTCCCTTTATGTCATCATACAACTCCACTCTGTCCTTTCAACTGCAATTACATGAAGCAAAAGTCTCTGAATCAGCCCGAAGGTGGGTATTTTGTAATTGACATTGCTCATGTTTAAATTCTTGTTTCTGATTGATTAAGGCATTGTATAACCGTGTTTCCAGCTTTTAAAATCTGAGCTACATGTACATGATTCCCCATGCTACCAGTGTCTCTGATAAGGTCTAAAAATGAAGCCCTGAAAAAATTGCAGTTTAAAATGATCATTAAGTACTTTAAAAAAGTGAAAATCATTGAGAGACCATTCCAGCTTTCCCCCATAGACTGCTGTCTTGCAGAATTTCCTATCGGCTGAGAATAATTAATGTGCCAATTTGTATCTGCATATATTGTACTAAGTGACAGAATAACTGTCCGAACTTTTGTGTTCTAGGGTGATTATTTGTCCGTTCAAACACTGTCAGATATGTCAGATAGCAAAGTTCGACAATTTTTTAAACGGGTCTTCCACAGTGTTATATAGCGTATTTAAACAGAGCTATGCTTGTTTCTTCAGAGCTGTGATAGATTGAAACTCATAATGTAGTGGTGCTCTGTGAAAGAAAGTCTGTCATGTCTGAGATTTAATATGGCTGATGATTTCCTTGTTGCCTCAAGTCATTTTCTTGGTTAATTTTGTTCATAGATTTGATGAATGTTGGCCAGCCTTCATGAAGGATGTCAGTGGTGTTGTCATTGTTTATAATCCCGACCAAGCAAGCCATGAGAGAGAACTGGAGACATGGTAAGAATATATTCAGCCCACTTTAGCTTTAACCTAAAACTTGATGTGAGCTCTTTCAACTGGATTCCAGCCTGTGGAAAAATTATCAAATTATTCACTTTTAATCACACTTTAAAACTGATTGATTACTGGTAACAATTTGTCACAGAGCCTTATCAGAGAAAAAGTACCGTATCTAATTTACAGTGCAACATCAACCAGTATGTTCTTTTTGTCACACAAACCCTTAGTGGCGAGGGGAAAGTAAATTATTTATTTTAAAAAGTCATCACTAAGAATGTGAAGTAAAATAATTGTACAATTACATGTATGCCTTTTTTATGTGCTGTATGTCCTAACCCCCCCCCCCATCCTTTCAAGAAACAATGTGTACATAGGTTGGAATATTTTTTGTTAGAGAGCATTTATTCATTGAGATCAAAATATCAGCACTAATGGATGTAACAATTTCATTGCCGATTTGATTCAGTGCTAGAGGATTATGCTACTTTTACTTTGATATTGTAAGTAGTACAGGGAAACCCCGTTATAACGAGGTTGTCGGGACCGCCAATTTTACCTCGCTATAACCGGTACTTCGTTGTAAACGTACATATAAAGTATCACACAAGATATAACATACATGGGACTAGGCATTAAACTCATCTGTTTACTGCTTCTCCTACTTGCTCTGCACCAAAACTGTGAACAGAAGACTGATTATTTTTCATACTCATCCAAAGTAATAAAGAAAACTAGATCTCGAAATAAAGCAGCAAACTCCACACTGCTCGTAACTTGCGTCGAGTACTCTGCACGGGAGTTAGGCTTTGTGTGTGTGACAGGTCAATGTACAGTACTGTGCAGTAGTGTGTGTATTACACACACACTTGCGAATGAGTCAGAGACTTCTTGTACTGTGCATGGCTGCGTGCCCACCACAATGAACTGCGATGCGCTCTGAAAGGATTTGGCAATTTTTGCGTTGCCAAAATTTAGAATTTGGTCAGCGCACGATGCGACTTCCATTTCCTCGTTTTAACCGGGTGATTTTCTTATGTTTTTCTTTGTTAATGGGTTGAGAAAAATACCTCGTTATAAGCGATATCTCGCAATAACCGACCTCGTTGTAAACGGCACTTCTTTCCGCTGAACAACATGTAAATGAAAACGGGACCGAGACAATCACCTCGTTAAAAGCGGTACCTCGCTCTATCCGAGCTCGTTATAACGGGGTTTCCCTGTAGTAGTAAGTAAGTAATCCAGGTTTTAAATCCGGTTTAGTCCCCGAGCTACGGGGGTGGCCGGATTCACCTCGCACTCACAGAAATCACCCTCACCCCCTCCCTCCACTTTACTCTATTCGGTGCATCCTCCTCCCTCAACCCAACCCTCCTACTCTCCTCCACCACCTGCTTCTTCCATGTCATCTTCGGTCGCCCCCTTCCCCTCTGACCAGCCATCTCAAACTCAAGCGCCCTTCTCAAAACATGATCAACATCCCTCCTCAACACATGTCCATACCAACGTACTCCGTTCGCCTTCGCCATCTGATCCACCGTCTCTTCCAAAACCAACATCTGCATCAAAACCTCAGTCTTCTTCCTGTCCATCAGCTTCACACCACACATCGCTCTCACCATTGCTCTCTCAGTCCTTATCAGAATCCCCATCTCATTTTCATTCGAACACCACGTTTCACTCCCATACAACATCGCCGATCTCACACAACTCCTATAAACTAATCCTTTCATCTTCAGAGGAAACCTTTTCCCATATAACAACTCTCCGCATTCCCTAAACTTCACCCATCCAAATCTTGCCCTTGCTGTCACAGCTGCCCTGCACCCTCTACTCACACTCACCCTGTCATAACTATATACACTCCTGCTCATAATTATCCATGGAATATTTTGTTGATAATTAAGTTCTTTCTCCTATATCGTCCAAAATTTTGAAGATAAGTGTTTATTTCACAAAAACGCAGTATGTGAAGCAATTTTTGGATTTCATGAGATGACTACAGTAAAAACTAAAATACATTTGAGTGCAATAACAATTATATATTTATTTTTTTAAAATCCACCAAAAAACATGAAAAAGGTATTAAATTAAAGTAATTTAAAAAACAACACAAAAAAAATGTTAAATTTTGATCTAATGTCAATTATCATTGAATTAACATCAGAATAGTCTATTACTAGTCTAATAGTGCACGTAACCACCACGTGACTCAACAACAACTCTGAATACTGCCATTTTTAAACACAGGTTTAAGCGTTGAGTCGGACGCTACAAAATGCTCAGCATTCCTAAAATACTTATATGTTTCACCAGTGGTGAGCAAATATTAATCCCAGATGTACCGTTCATGGAAAAATGGCAACTTCTAAAATGTCTCTAAAATATTCCATAATTATGAGCATGAGTGTATTTATTAATTTTGTTACCAATTGTCCATTTCCTCACTGTTGTATGACCAATCACACTCAAAGTATTTAGCAACATGGTGTGATGGCATGATGATATGAAGCAACCTCATTTCCATGGTATATATTCCTGCAGGTACACTCATTTTGTGACACAGCAAGGGCTGAAGGATTCTCAGTGTGTTATCTTTGGGCATCATAGACCCAACACATCAGAAGCAGTCAGGGCTCAAATACGTAAGTACTTCATTCAACATACACCGGGAAAGAGATTGGCGATGAAGATCACAAGTTTTTTAACCTTCTAAGTTTTAACCCTTTGTGTTTCAACAGTGACCCACGTCTTCTCCGTACAGGTTTAAATACCGCTGTCTGCCTTCTAAATAGAACAATAATGATCTTCAATCCATGTGCAATTTGCCATTTTAATATGAAAATTAATGTTCTTAACAGTCATCCCCATTAAGTAAGAGAGGAATATTATCTGAATGATTTTTGATAATGATAATTTCTATGTATTTATTTAATTATATTCAATAAATGTAATTGTTTATCTAGATATATTTATCTATTTATTTATTTTTCTGTTTAATAATTTATTTATTCATTTACTTATTTATTTCAGATGTGTGTGTATGTGTGTGTGTTAACCGTTTTTTTTTTGGGGGGGGGAGGGGTGTTGGAATATAGGCACTGGTATATTAATTTTTCTTTACAGTATTATGACTGAAAATATCCTGCTTTCTGGCAAATAATTGCCCCCATTTTACCCTGCAACCAAAGAATAGTATTAAAGTCACTACAGCTTAAAGATTATGACCTTTATTTGCATGATGTCAAAAGAGTCCACATTAAAAAAATCAGCCGAGTGTATTGAAATATGATCATTCCAATTTGTTGTTACCAGTACTTTTCCTTCTTTTCTCTTTTCTAGCATCCAAAATGTCAAAGGTCAGCCACGTCCAAACCAACCTGGAGGATGATTCAGACCAGATCAGGACTGACTTTAACTCCTTCCTGTCCAAGGTGTTGAGTGGTATCAGTCATAAACAGGACCAAGAGGAACTCAGCATAATTCAGTGATTGTAAGATGACCTTGGGCACAAGAGGTGTTTATAAACATTTTTTTTTTGGGGGGGGGGGGGGAGGTGAAGAATTCTGACCCAAAATAACAATTTTGATAAAGAGTGCATAAGATGCATTTGTAGAGGTAAAAGTGTGACTTCTGTAAAAAAATATATAACAACTAAAAGGGACAAAACAAACAAATGGAAGAAACATCGTAACTTGTAAGAAGTATCTCACCATCTCAGATACCACACATATTTGCGGCCATGGAGGAAGAAAAAATGTAAAGTTTCTCAATTCTTTTGTATTTTTTTTTCAAATTACAAAGGAAGTGTTCTAGGGTGGCTAAATTTACGAAATTGCCAACCGTAATTTGTAGGAATGGTGTCGTGGCCAACAGTTCCGAGTCACGAGGCCGCTGGAAAAATATTGTTCCCACAGACGTACACATGACTCGGTCCAAGGTCAAGGCCGGCATAATTTGGCCTCGAGGCCGGCCTCGACTCCATCTCTGGACTAATTTGAATAATAGGGCATCCCACACTGCCCTTTCAGTGTCAAAATAGAGAGTAGGAGTGATGGTGTCAAAATTGGTTTGGAAATATGTGGGTACAATAGCTGAACCGTAACTCAGTGAAACTGCAGGTCTCCTATTGGTAGAAACAACCAGCTGCGATGCGCTGCACTCGGTTCCACCATTGTCCACATATATTTCTGAATCAGAGCACCGTCACACTTCGGCACTATATAGGGATTGGATGAAAAGAGTCTTGCTGATGTCAAGCATAGAACTCTAAGTTTTGGAAGAAAATGTGATCATGCTTGAGATTATCCACTTGCTACCAAAAATTTATTTGACGTATTTTTTTTTTTTTATGGGCGTTATATACTAAAAAAAACCTTCTGTATTCAAGAAACGACTGTCTTTGAGATTATTCAAAGATGTTTCAGAGCGGCTTCAGACCATGCATCGCACTTTGTTATACCTGCGAAGAAAAAAAGTTGTTTCTTCATTTTACTAAAAGCCAGTTTTGCACGGGGGGGGGGGGGGGCTGGGGGCGGGAGGGGGCGGCCAATGTATTTTCCTTTTCCTTGATGGCCAGTTGGAAATGGAAACAGTTGCGTCTTCGTGATCAGGGTCCTTCTTGTGTAGTGTTGTAGAGTTGCGATTATCTAGATAATTGCTTGCATTAATTTATTTCTTTTGAATTTTGATGAAAACCAACCAATAGCCCATTTAAAGCCCTATTAGCTCATTTCCAATCAGGTCCTTTATATATCACGCAGTGTCAATTAATTTCAGAAAAAGAATATTACTGTGAATTATCTTTATGTATATTTTGTTTTAATTTCTTGGTCACTTCCTCATCAAAACAATGAATCAAACTTATATTATTGCCATGATGAGCAATACGGTGAAAGACCCGTTTAAAAAATTGTCGAACTTTGCCATCTGACATATCTGACAGTGTTTGAATAGACAAATAAACACCCTAGAACACATAAGTTTGGACAGTAATACTGTCACTTGCACAATATGTGCGGATACAAATTGGCACATTAATTTATTCTCAGCAGATTCTGCAACAAAGCAGTCTATGGGGAAGGCTGGAATGGTCTCTCAATGATTTTAACTTTTTTAAAGCACTTAATGATCATTATAAACTGCAATTTTTTTATGGCTTCATATTTAGACCGTATCAAAGACACTGGTAGCATGGGGAATCATGTAGCTCAGATTTTTAAAACTGGAAACATTGTTATACAATGCCTTTAATGTGCAACTGTGCAAGAATAATTGGTTTATTTGTGAAGTCATCGTTTCAGTGAGTTTGTAATTTTTCACATCATGATCAACACCACAAAATATGCTATGTAGCGTGCATTGTAGTAAAATATGTGGGAAGGGTTTCTGGGAATATGTACTGTTGTTCGCCATTAATAAAGCACTGTAAATCTTAAGTGGATAGGACTCCTCAACTACTCTCATTTTTATCTCAGCCTGATTTCCAATTTAATATAGTGGACAATTCAAGCAGTGGTTGCAGTCAAACTTATTTTGAAGGAATTTTCTGTAAAAATATAAATAAATGGTGGTTCATGAGAAAAGGCAAAAAGTTGAAATGTAGTAAACACTTCTGCATTATTTTTTAGGGAATTTTACAATAACAAATTTGTAAGTATATTACATGTGCCACAGAAGTACTTGATTTTACCTTCTGTGCCGTTTCTATGGTCGATCATTTTAATTCACCATGTACATGCAATTCCATTAAGTTTGAATAATGTACATGTAGCAGGTTAAATGAGAAATCATGGAAATGATCTGTTTAATAGAACAAAGTATGAATTTAATGAGCAATGGGGATCAGGGTTTGGTATGATGAAAATGCCTGTATTGACATTGCATATGACATCAAGTTTCTGAATAATATACAGTACCACTTTTTGTAGATCCCAACAGATTAGTGGCGTCGTCGACAGGCCTTCTGTCGAAAAGCTTGTCGAGATAACAGTATTTTGACTGAAAGACGATATGGTGACAGAGATTTTATCTTACCGACAACAACAAACAGGGTATCAAAGTAATAAATCAGGACCTAACAATGTCATCTCGGCAGGCAATCACTTCTCAAAGCAAGCATTTTTTTCTTTTTCACGCTTGCAGAAAGTTATAGAAACTGAGAACCATTGTTCTGAGTGTAATCTACACCATAAGAATCTTGGTTCCCCGGAAATTGACGATGTGGTCAAGCCATGCAGTGAGCCAGGCAATTGAAATTCCAAAGTTCAAAATTCCACAAGCTATAGCGATGTCAGTGATCATTAGGGCCCCCTAATTATCCCCTGCAGTATGTAGCCACAATACAGGTGTATTTTAACATGTATAGGTACAGTGGTGTAAGACTGTCTTATGAATTCAATGTCCCAATTTATCTGACCGTTGTTTTGTCGACAGCTGTGTCTGTCGGCTAAATATTTGAGGTGACATGTCGAAAGAGAAATTTCTATTTGACGACGGCCCTACAACAGATGCATTACAAAATTTTAAAAAAGAAAGAAAAATAACACTACTTTATCACCAGAAATCCAGACCCCCGGGGTCCACAATATCTAAATTAAATCCCTCATCTGATATAATTTGTATATTTACTTTTTAGTTTGTACAAAAATATTGTACTTGTGTATATTGTTCACTAGAATTTGTGTATATAGAGTTTACTATAAATTGTGTGCTCAACTGGGCATTAGACTGTGTATATCATCAATATTTTTCTGCTGGGCACACGATATGTAACATACTTCATTCTGACGAAGAAAATAAAAAATAAAATATATATGAAAACATGGTCATTGATGTCTTTATGTGTCTCGAGATTTAAACCAATAAATTGACTTCAATAAATCTTCACATTTTGGAAAGACTTCCATGTAGGTGTTTTCTGTGGAAGCATCCGCTTGAAAATTGAAAATACAGTACTAACATGCCTGCTATTTTTATACTTACGAATTAAGACTTCCTATCGATCTCAAATTTTCTACACACACACTTCTATATGCATTGTAACCAGGGAGATTTTCGTTTAGAGCTACATTTTCCCTTTTTAAAGATTTTGCTAAATTCATTGTTTAAAGACAGAGTACGGGATTTGCATGCCAGAAAATGGCGAAATGAATGAAATCTATACCTGCCAACCCTGAAAGCCAAGAAATAGGAACAAATTATTTTTAAAAAATTAAAAATAGGAACATTTCTGAATTTCCTATACATTACTACAGACAAATTTGAACAAAAATAGGAACAAATGGGTTAAATTGCTCTTTTCTTTTCCAAAAAATAGGAATATTCCTATTTAATAGGAACAGTTGGCAGGTATGGAAATCAGCTCAAATTGTTCACAATGTGAAGATTAGTATAAATAAACACCTCTCATAGAACCTTTGGGTAGAATATGTAGATTTGGTGAAAATCTGGACTTTTAAACTTGCAAATTTACACAGTGACGTTAACGTGCACGGGCCGTTCCATTAGTTCCAAAATTGTCTGATCAGCCGTTAGCTGAAGGTCATGCAGACTTTAGCCGTTTAACCAATCAGTGTGCTCCGCTGGTCATGCGAACCGTGATCCGCAATTTGAGCAAAATTTAAACTTGTGGAAAGAACAATAATCTGGTAGCATAACGTTATTAGATTTTCTCATAAAATAAATTTGTGACGTATGGATCTCAAACTTTTAACACACCATTTGTATTACAGTACTAAACTACTGTTTGGTATTGATAATGAAGGGAATTGATGGACTTGCAAATCGTGGAATCAATCTTTAATCTGAAAAGTGATTGAAAATAGTTTAGCTGGTTAATTATCGATTTTTGATTAACATAAGAATTGGGGAGAAGTGTGAAATATTTCGATTCTCCCAGTACCCTGATCTGTAACCCCACACACACAAACACAAATCCCCAACTATGAAAATGTTTCCCTTACCCCATATAGACTGTAGCGTATTTGCATCATTCTAACCCTTTTGATTCTATTAAATCATGGCACTCCCTGGTTTCATCTCTCTCCAGTTTCACAGTGAAAAATCGCACTATTCTCTCCACTTGATGCATGCACACACAATTATTTTTTTACAAAACTGTTGGCATATTCATACAGAAGACTCTCATTATAACCAACTCCTTGGCTCCAGGACAATTTGTTATATCAAAATATTAGGGTAGCAAAAAAACAAATGTGAAGATTAATTTTAATTTTGAAACTGAAAATTGTACTATTTTTAACAAAATTGTTGTGAGTTACCTCGGCAGTTCCTTATAATGAGACAGTCCACTTGTATTTACATTTCAAAGTTCTATAAGTTCAAATTTCTTATTAATTACAGGTTGCCCATTAAAGCAAAAAAAAATAGGGGCCATTCACATTGGCTGCGTATTTAGTCAAACATGCATGCAACACCCAACAACCCATACCAAACCCAATGCATACATGGTTACACATACACAGTACATGTACATAACAAATACAGAAAAACAACACCCACAGAGCATCCTGCGCACATACACACAACACCCCCTGCACACACACACGACACCCGCCCACACAGACACACTCCGACAGACACACGCACACACACGCACACAGACACACGCACACACAACACACACAGACAATACACACAACATCCCCCTCACCACACACACCACACAGACACATGCACACAGGACACACGCCCACACAGACACACGCACACACATGCACACAGCACACACGCACACAGGACACACGCACACACACACACACACTACACACACACACACACACACAGCACACAATCTTGTTTATCTGGATTTCCTCTGATTTCCATGCAATGAAGAGCGGTGGTCAATAACCCACTTCTGTTCCCGAGTACATGTACTTATTCAAAAGTTGAATATGGATTATGCGGCTCAAATTACTCAAGAATTAGAGATTTAATTTCTGAAGAATAAAAATTTTAATTTCTCAAGAACTAAAAAGATTTATTTTTCGCAAAAAATGAGATGAAAATAGATGTTTTTTGTAAAGTACAAGCCACAACAGACAATTACACAAGATAGTATGAAATAAAGATATTATAGGGGATATGCTCTAGTAGGTGAGTATTGGTGGTTAGTTATGATTACATTTTTCCTGTAAATCAACCTAAGCATAAGACAAATATTTACACATAACCCAGTCTGAAGATGTCCAAGAGGATGTTGATTTTATCGAGATAATCACTTATTTAACAAACGACATATCACAATTTAAAGATGATTTTTTGGCCTCTGTAACTCTGACTTTAATCGGTATGAAACTTATTAGTACTTTCCAAGTGTAAATATTTTTTTCTACTTATTTCTCATTAAAAAGATCATCATATATAGCAAAATATGTAAGATGAACGCACAATTATGGTCAACTCTGCCTAGTTAAATCCATTGGGCAGCTGAGAAAGAGAGCTTCTCTCTGTATAGCAGGAAATTTGACTTGTGTGAGCGTCAAAAAACACTTTGGCCATATTCATATGTATATGACTCATCTTGAGCAGAGTTAACTGCGTTTATGTTGAAGAATAACATATTCTGACTTAATTATTTACAAATAAATTACAGATGATGTTTATTACATGCATGTATACCATATGTTACAATTCAAAATACTAAGCTACATGTTGCATAAATATGTACAACAAATGTTAAACATCTACAACCATAATCGATGCTATCTTTTCTGCTACTGTTTAACCTATATTAACTGGGGGGGGGGGGTCAATTTGACCCCCCCACTCGTCACGAATTTCCGCGACCATGCCGCCGCACTGCAAAATTATTGGATCGCCGTCGCTCCGCTGACTTTTTACTTAAAGTCTGTGCATCTTTTTTGAGACCGTTTCGCAAAAATAATTCGGACGGTACCGTTAGCAACGCTGCCGCAGACTTTTGTACATGCATGTCAACCCACCAAAATTCGTCTCCAAAAAACGTGATTTCGTGTACCAATCAAGGAAATTGCTGCTTTCAGCAAATCATATAATGTACGATTAATTTTTGCTTCTTACTGTGTTGAAATGAATATTTTATGCTGTTTATATGCAAAAGTGTCCCCCAACAAATTTCATCGAAAAAATCATAGAAAACAATAAGGTCGAAAAAAAACCAGGGAAAATATCACCAAGAAATTCACAAACAATACAGAATACATAGAAATTAATTCCAATTCGGCAAATTTTTTTATTAGATAATATGCTGAGAATGTCAAGAATGGAATATTTTCACCAAAAATTAGTAATTTACATAAACGGATATTGTTAGCAACGTTATCCGATGCGAAAACATACATTTCATGCACGTATTAGCATAATGAATTAACTTAAAAAATAGAAAAATAATTTGTTGACCAATTTTTAGCTATACAGTCTGGTGTATTTACAATCCGGCTCTATGCGCATGCAAATTTTTCCGGCGAGACGAAGGGCGATATCGGCGGCCGAGATCTGTAGGGTAGGGGTAAATTGACCCCCCCCCCTTAGTAAAAACCTGGTCTGAATCAGCCCAGGTTAAAATAGTGATTACAATGGTGTTTATAATGTCAAATGATTACAGTGAAAACAACAATGTTGGAACTTTGGTATTGAATGTTAACGTTAATTACATGAAGACAGCTAAGACGTGCAGTTGACTGTCTGAAAACAGGCAATACGCCAAAAATGCTGTTCGCCCAGTTTCGTGTGCATAGAAACTGTGCTCAAAAACTTAACATCTGGGCTCATAAAGTGTCGGTCTGGTTGACCTTGGCGACCTTTTGGGAAAACTTCAGATTCCTTATGAGGACATCTACCACCTTAAGTTGGTTACAATTGGTGCATATGGAGGCAAAGTTATGGGCTATAAAACAAAAACTGCTCAAAAAATTCACATTGGACTCAAAAAGGTCATTCGCCCCCTGCCAGTGATCTTTCAACCTTTTGAGTGACTCTTCATCTCTTCTATGAGACATCTACTAACCATGTGTTGGTCACAATATGAGGCAGATGGGGGCTAAATTATGGCGCCATAATGCAAAACTTGACTCAAAACTTAACCATTGGGGTCAAAAAAGATCGTTGCACCACTGCTGGTGACTTTGACCTGGTGTGGTGACCTTTCAAAGTACTTAAGTTTGAAATGATGATCAACTCTGTCAATCCAAGTTTTGCATTGAAAAATTGCGAAACATTTAGCACAGAGTTTATTTTCAAGTTTTTATCATGCATAACCGACGGACGGAGGCAAGTGATCGCCTTACTCGGCCCTCCACCTCGTGCGGCGTAGATAGATAACACTGGCAACTTTGTCAAAGCTGGTTCTTAGCAGACATAACACAAAGAGCAAAAAAATACAAAACACTACCAACAAAATAACAACTAGAGAAGTTCGACTGCCGCCGTCCAGTCCGATCGGGTATGCCTCCGCGGCTATGTAGGCACTAAACTGCTCATGAGTACATACCGATGATCAATATCGACTCTTCAAGTCCAAGTAACTGTAAAGACGTGGGAACAGTTCACTGACCTATTGACTCCAATAGATTAAATACCAATATAACTTTCATTATGAATTTATTGACATCTTACATGAAATTATTTGTCTTTTTTCAGAGTTACTCTTACCAAAGTAGAATTTAAAATTGACACTCCTAACAGACATACGTAGAAAATAAATATTTTGGACAAAGTCATGACTTTTACCTCTGATCTTTTTGATCTCCATTGAACTTAGCACAAGTTATGTGTTCATTTGTTCACTACAGTTATAGCGAAAAAATGGCAATTTGGCATAAAGTTCATTGACCTGTTGACCCATTGACGGATTTGTCCCAAAATCTAATCAATGCATCCTTATTTAGTGTCATCCTTGGTCCAGGTTTCATTAAAATCCCTCCAGAGTACTGAGTAATCTTTTTCACAAGATGATGGGTGTGGACGCCGACGTACGACACACGGACGGACAACCCGAAAACGATAATGCCTTCGGCTCCCTTATCGTGGCTGAAGCATAAGGAAGTATGATTATAAATATGTTCATAGAAACAATACTGGATGACACACAACAGCTGATGTAATACTGCAAATATTCAGCGCCTGTATGATAGTGATAACATATACTGCGATAGACTCCAAAAGTCAAAAATGACAGCCAAAGTTCAAACGAATTCTAATAACCAAGTGAAAATTATTGCACCTTTTACACTAGTAACAGGAGAAATTAATATTTCTTATCACCCCCTTCATAATTAATGTAATACATTTATCTAGTGCCCAATTTGCAATTTATTAGAAATTAATAATTTGTTGAATTGAATATTCCAGGGATTCTCACATGCTGCAATTATCTTGAGCGTGTGTTATCTAGCATTTGCCAGGAGGAGGAATTTTACTCCCGTTTTAAGCTGTTGTAAATTATTAACATGGGAATTTTCCACTGTTTTATATTAAATTCTAATTCAATACTGCTGAAAATGATTTTTGTTACAGTAGGATTATATGTCTCTAGCAGTTCAGGGGTGTTAAAACCATTTGGCTAATTTGATATTTCATTTAAAAAGACAAACAGGAGATCAAGATATATCGTGAAAATGAAATTAGCAAATATTTTCAGTTGAGCGAAGTTTAAAGATAGGGTTATTTTTTGCAACGTTCAAAAAAATCATATATGAATCAAAATCAGCTGGAAATCATATCCAATGCTGAAGATTAATATAAATAAACACTCTTCATAGAGACTTTGCGGGTAAATATTGAGTTTTGGTTATAAATCTGGAACGCGTTAAACTGTTCATCTTTTTCCATTTGCTCAGGCAGCAGAATTTTTAAAAATCCGCGGACGTTCAAACGTGCACGTATGCGTTCCAAATTGGTCGAATCAGCCCGTTACCAAAGGTCGGCGCAGGGGATAACCGATTGACCAATCAGAGCGCTCTTCTCGTCTTGCTACGGTGCACAGTTAACCGCCGATTCGCATTTGAGCAAAATGGAAACTCACAGAAAGAAACAACATTCTGGTACATGTCGTTATTAGTTTTTTCTCATAAAACAACAAACTTCATGGACCGTATGCGCATCTCAGATGTTTTCAACACAACATTTGTAAGCTACTAAACTTACCGTTTGGTATTGATAATGAAGGGAAATAATGCGATGCTGCAAACCTATAACCCAATCTTTAATGTCAACTAATTTCTGTTCAGAGCATACTGATGTTAACACCCTTTCTACAGATGGACGTTACCGTGGGTCAGTGCATTGACT